>JAVTVY010000926.1:0-32818 GCA_036873755.1 Hanleya hanleyi
TTAGATACATTAAGTACGGTAATCTAGTGAAAAACTGTTTCGCTGTCATGAATGCTTTCTGAAAGTAACACTTGTCAAAAACAAATTAAACGATGCGAACGTTTTAACAATGTACTTTATTTGTGTTGCAGGCGTCATTCTGATTCTGAAGTGGACTCTTTGATGATGGATTTCCCCAGACAGTCCTGTGAATACACCTACCTTCACGAGTTCTCATTCAGTATAGATCAGACCTGTTTCCCGCCGAGAACACCGACGTCCATCAATGGTATGTGTAAGTTCGAGTCAATAATTTGTTTCTACTCTAATTTGAATTCAAGCAAATTCTACCTGCAAAATGTACTTGTCATCATGAAGTTCTACTTTCACTTCACGGTCATCAATTCACGAATTCGAGGTTATTTTACAATTTTTACGCTAACAATCTGGACACTTGACGCTAAAATCGTGACTGTTTTTGTTTTCTTTATACTCTTTGCTCTTACTAAAGTATATTTCATCTGCATTTCTTTACAGTTCCTCCCAGCATATAGCCGGTAATGAATCCTTAATTGGTCGGCGATTATACCATGATGGACAGAAAAGAACAAACTCATACGCAGCATTGGACTTTCCTCGACTTGTCACAGTCCATGCAGACCGTAACCGTTAATGAAAGTGTTGAACGGAGCGGATATGCAACTTGATTTCTCGATGTTCTAATGCTCTTTTTATATACGCAAAACTTCTGTACCAATTTTCCCTGTATATCGGTATTGTAAAAAGCGTATGTGAAATTTCTATTGTATATACTACATTCCATGTATAAACCTGTAAAGTGAGCGACCTTTTCTGTAAATAAAAGTATTGTCGGAAAAAAACATTATAACTGTATTTACTTGATACAAAGTTTCTGTTTTCTCTATTGATATGGTTTTAAATATCAATTCTGAAAGAATTAATATAGAAACATTCGATATAGCAATTCGTATCTTGTCAGAGGCAATGGGCGTTAGAGCGTACAGTTACTCCTGCATGCATGTGCATCGAGTTCAAATGGATATGATTGTCGCTGCATCTAGGGTCATTGTCACTTAATTAGTTGTTTAGCATGACCAGCCCTCAACTATATTTTGAGGGCAAATAATTAAAATAAATGAGGGATTTACATTTTCATGAGTAAAATTTATTCATTTTCTTCATTTCCGTATACAATTTGTTTGCAATTTAATAATTAATAATAAATAATTATAGCATCTAGCAGGTGTATTTAAAAAATCAAGGTCATGCTAAACAACCAATTAAGTGACAATGGACTAGATGAAGAGAAATACTATTCGTGTCGCTATACTGTTTTAATGTAAAACAACATAACTTTTAGGGGAAGACAGTACTCGCAACGCTGAGTAAGATGTCATTCGTCGCAGGTAATGCTGAGATATTAGACTTTGAAGTATGGGGTGCAGTTCACAATAGCCAGCTAGGGTTTCGCACAAAGTGGCCCCTTCCTAATTTCATAATAAGAAATCTCGCCAGTTTATGACAGCATGATAATTCTTCTTCCCTGTTTATCAAATGATACCTACTAGTACCACCATGTGGGACGTAACCATTCCTCCAAACGGGCATTTAACAATTGTTGGTTGGTTGATCTCGCCTACGCGCCACTACAGATCGAACCCGAAAATGAGTATTTGGTTGGGCAAAATTCGCACTTTTTAGGGGCGCGAAAATAATGATTCCTTTATGGCCTTAAAATTTTACAAAAAACGAGTAGGTCGACCCATTTCACCATTTTAAAATGCCTGATGAAAGGGAAACACTTTCATATGCATAAAAAGACAATCATTTCTTACGTTTTCTTCGCGTTGTGGGACGAATTTGCCACATTTGTATACATTCTATGGAGTTTTCCAGAAAAGGTGAAGGAGGTTAAGGAGGATTGCACTTTTTTTTCAATTTCAATAGCTCACTTGTCTCCTGAAATAATGACACGAGTATGCCCTTTCAGGAAGTATATACCGTTTTCGGGGATTTTGTTGAAGATTTTACAATTATTTATGGACGAAGAGCCCAACCCGATCCTGATTTCAGCTGCACGGGATTTAGGTGGACAGCACCCCAAGAGTGCATTCCACACCTAAACATAAATAGTTCTAAAATCGTCAACAAAGACCCCGTAAAAGTATATATTTTCTGAAAGGGAATACTCATGCCATTATTTCAGAAGACAAGTGAGCTATAGAAATTGAAAAGAAAATACGTGTAATCTTCCTTAAACCTTCAACTTTTCTGGGAAACTTCATAAAATGTATGGAAATGTGTTAATTTCAACCCACCGCCCAGAGAAAACGTATGAAATGATTTTCTTTTGATGCATGTGGAATTATTACCTGTACAACTGGCATTTTAAAAAGGCAAAAAAAATAGGGTATCGACCTACCCGTTTTGTGTAGAATTGCATCGCCATGAAGGAATCATTTTCGCACCCCGAAAAAATGCGGATTTTGACCTGCCAAATATTCTCCTCCTGGTAAGATGAACTCTGTATGGCACGTAGACCCGGTCAGCCAGCAAATGTTATATGCCAGTTTGGAGGAATGGATACGCACAACAGGATGGTATTATAGATATCAGCTAATAAAAAGGGAAGAACAATTATCATGCTGTCAAAGTCGGGCGACCGCCCTTATTATGAAATTAGGGAGGGGTCACTTCGTGCGAAACCGTGGCAAGTATGGTCTGCATCCCAAGGACATGTAAATCAAATCCAAGATGGCCTCCACGGGGACGCCACAATCGGGAGTCATTTTTCGCCCATTTTTTTTTATTTATTTTTTTTATCGATTTTCGGATTTTTATTTAATTACTTTTTCATTTTGGGTAAAAGAAAAGTGAAAATTGGATATACAAGATTACTGAAAACAGGACTTTCTGAGGACACCTCGTGAGTGCCATATTGAATTTTCCCATGATCCCCTGAACCTAGTATTATGCAATTTGTCTCAAAGTGACAGCAATAAGATTCGCGAAAGTCTAGTTTCAGTTCTCTTGTTCGCGTCGTTCTGGAGCTGAGATAAACGTTTTTTTAGTAGGCCATGATGGCCCTCCCAGGCCAGATAGGGTTAATAACACCAAAACCCGTCTGTATGTTTTACCTTCCCTGGTTGCAGTGTGATGCACTATAAACAAATTGCATTCTTATTCCCTTCATGTCGTATAAGTGGCAATTAAGATACCTCAATGAAAATCCAAATTGTTCCGAAACTTGACAGTGCACCGCAATCTCTCAGGTTTGCTGAACGTGCCAAACAGTGGTTGATAAGATCTGGGTAAAGGCATAGTATCACTAAAACAATACTTATGCCATGGTAATGCTTCGTTCAATTTAAAGCTTAAACGATATATCTAATTTTTTAAACGGTGTTATAGTTGCCAGGAAATACACCCCGTTGGAAACATTTACATTGTTTCTACAAGTGTTTGTTTAGAGTAATTAAGGTGTCAATAGGGCAATCAGTGTTCAATGACGAGTTCTAATCTTTCCCTGTGATATGACTAAAGCTGTCGAAATAACAGCAGTCGGTCAAGCTATTCTGGGAATGAGGCGTTAACTACATCTTTAGTTAACAGGATCTCGGTTAAATTCCATTACGAAGCAACAATTATTTTTGAACAGCAATGAGGTGTTATATTGTACGTCACCTCCAATAGAAAGAAAATGGCTTCTTGTCATAGTCCCTATATATATATACGTCCCCGTCTTTATGCTATCATTCATCTAAAAATCAACAAGTCGAAAAGTCTTCATTCACAGCCGAATAATACTCCTATTCTATAATGGCCGAAGATGATTCTTGTGTAGTTTGTAGTCTTACCGTGAGGCCATGCCAAGAAGCTCTCCAATGTGACAGTTGTGACAGATGGCAACATCGAACCTGTAATACTGAACTATCGAAGACATTGTACTGGCAGTTGGTGCGCGGAGAAAGAGATTTACCAGAGTGGCAATGTCTGAACTGCAACCTACACAAGACATCCAATTCAACTGACTTCGCCAGGGGGTGTTCATTCAACACGGACTCCTGCGTGGTTTGTAGTCAGACCGTTCGCGAACGGCAAGAAGCTCTCTAGGGCGACGGTTGCGACAAATGGCAACATGGAACCTGTAACACTGGATTGTCAAGAACATTCTACTGGCAGATGGTACGTGGGGAAGTGGATGTACCTGAATGGCGATGTCCGCATTGCAGCACAGATGCTGTCTGCATCGTAGATATGGCATCTTATGGATCATCTGCCACGGGAACCTATACTTTATCTGAGATTGATAGTCATACTTAATTGGAAGTGGGGAACTGTTCTTCGTCATTTGACGTGGCTCAGATTGGGCACATTTCAACACCTCTCGCACTTCCGCTTGATGAAAGTACTCGCAACAGTTTTCTACGGTTAGTGCAATTTAAAATTTCAACTTGTAAATTAAAAATCTCATTGGAAGTTTCAATTATTGTGTGTTCATTACGAATTAGAGTAAAGAATATACTCCAATAAAATAATTGCAGTTGGGTTAAATCCTCTTTACTTAAACGTATACGTTATCTAACAGCATTAGATACATTAAGTACGGTAATCTGGTGAAAAACTGTTTCGCTGTCATGAATGCTTTCTGAAAGTAACACTTGTCAAAAACAAATTAAACGATGCGAACGTTTTAACAATGTACTTTATTTGTGTTGCAGGCGTCATTCTGATTCTGAAGTGGACCCTTTGATGATGGATTTCCCCAGACAGTCCTGTGAATACACCTACATTCACGAGTTCTCATTCAGTATAGATCAGACCTGTTTCCCGCCGAGAACACCGAAGTCCATCAATGGTATGTGTAAGTTCGAGTCAATAATTTGTTTCTGCTCTAATTTGAATTCAAGCAAATTCTACCTGCAAAATGTACTTGTCATCATGAAGTTCTACTTTCACTTCACGGTCATCAATTCACGAATTCGAGGTTATTTTACAATTTGTACTCTTGACGCTAAAATCGTGACTGTTTTTGTTTTCTTTTATACTCCTTTGCTCTTACTAAGGTATATTTCATCTGCATTTCTTTACAGTTCCTCCCAGCATATAGCCGGTAATGAATCCTTAATTGGTCGGCGATTATACCATGATGGACAGAAAAGAACAAACTCATACACAGCATTAGACTTTCCTCGACTTGTCACAGTCCATGCAGACCGTAACCATTAATGAAAGTGTTGAGAGGAGCGGATATGCAACTGGATTTCTCGATGTTCTAATGCTCTGTTTATATACGCAAAACTTCTGTACCAATTTTCCCTGTATATCGGTATTGTAAAAAGCGTATGTGAAATTTCTGTTGTATATACTACATTCTATGTATAAACTTGTGAAGTGAGCGACCTTTTCTGTAAATAAAAGTATTGTCGGAAGAAAACATTATAACTGTATTTACTTGATACAAAGTTTCTGTTTTCTCAATTGATATGGTTTTAAATATCAATTCTGAAAGAATTAATATAGAAACAGTCGATATAGCAATTCGTATCTTGTCAGAGGCAATGGGCGTTAGAGCGTACAGTTACTCCTGCATGCATGTGCATCGAGTTCAAATGGATATGATTGTCGCTGCATCTAGGGTCATTGTCACTTAATTAGTTGTTTAGCATGACCAGCCCTCAACTATATTTTGAGGGCAAATAATTAAAATAAATAAGGGATTTACATTCTCATGAGTAAAATTTATTCATTTTCTTCATTTCCGTATACAATTTGTTTGCAATTTAATAATTAATAATAAATAATTATAGCATCTAGCATGTGTATTTAAAAAATCAAGGTCATGCTAAACAACCAATTAAGTGACAATGGCCTGGATGAAGAGAAATACTATTCATGTCGCTATACTGTTGTAGTGTAAAACAACATAACTTTTAGGGGAAGACAGTACTGGTACTCCAAATGCTGAGTAAGATGTCATTCATTGCAGGTAATCATTCCAAACGGTCGCTGAGATATTAGAGTTTGAAGTATATGGCGCATGCAGTTCACAATAGCCAGCTAGGGTTTCGCACAGTGGCCCCTTCCTAATTTCATCATAAGAAATATATTTTTATCATAATTTGGCCTGAATAAAGGTGACGAAATGTCGCTTGTCGTACCCTCCGTTTTATGCCAAAATGTCGCGTAGCGAAATGTCTCTTACCGAAATGTCGCGTGGCGAAATTTACCGAAATGTCGCGTGGCGAAATTTACCGAAATGTCGCGTGGCGAAATGTCGCGTGGCGAAATTTACCGAAATGTCGCGTGGCGAAATTTACCGAAATGTTGCGTGGCGAAATGTCTCTTGCCGAAATGTCGCGTGGCGAAATTTCCTGACACCGTTACTGCCGTCTACTCCGCATCAAGCACATGTCGTACAGTCTGTAACTGAAATACGACCAAAGCCATTATTATGACCGAGTTTGAATTTTACCAAACCAAAACATCTTTCCCCATAAGATATTCTCTAATTCAATATATTAATCACTTTCAGATAATAAATATGTAGCTCACCTGATCATGATGTTTATAATAGAGATCCACACTTGCTACTCTGTAAGATGGTCTTCCTTTTCAAGAAGACAATCCAAAAATCGTACTCATTATTCCCGTGGAACCACAGGGGCCCGCTACCGTTGGGATTTTGTTAATTAGGTTGATTGTACTTTTTAAACATTCCTAGTCCGTCTAATAGGAAGTGGTGAATTCCACTTTCAAGTCCTCAATTTGTACAACTTCTAAAAATTGTAGTGGGGCGTCAACTTCCGGTTTCCGATAGAAGGAGAAATGCTGTCTGCTAATATTCTGTTTTTCCTTGGGTTCCTTCTCCCCCTCTCTGTGAAAGGAGGGAACAAATATTCTGAAGATGTTAACTTACCCTTAAATGAGATAGAAGATCCTTTCAGGATTCTCAAACTTAATCAGCTATGGTCTAAAGCTAAACTGGTAAGCTTGGTAATCAGGGTAACAACAACAACAACAATAATACTAGCAAACTGTTCAAACTGTCATCTGTTAAACGCTGTATCTCGGTTCCTGATGGACTCAAATATAAAGCTGTGACTCTGAATACATACCAAGTTTGACTTTCCCATAGTTAACAATAGAGCAAAGTGTGAATCTTTATTTACAGAACATTGTGGACGTTTAAACTTCCATTGTGACCACTAACGGAGTAGAAGCAAACTAGACAAAAACAACAACAGCAAGAAGTGGGAGTTTTGAGTGTCACTGTGCAAATTCCTACTTTTCACAAAACTAGGAGTGCACTTCTTATCTATTATGCTTTTCTCACACATCCGCGATCTAATGTTTTCAATCAAGCCCATTCTTCTTGGCATTGCTCGGTGATCTACGATCCAATTTTTACGATCAACCATTGTTTTTGGGACTGCAAAAATCACTTCGGCTGATCGAATATTTGAATCGTGTATGTAAATGGCAGATTCCACGATAACCTAGTCCACTTTTCCGTCAAATTCTCCGTCCAACTGAAAAATGACATTAGCAACGTTCAAAATACTAAAAAACTAACTCCTTGTCATGTACATGTTTGCTAAACCCAGCAAAGTTGTGTAACCATTTTACCCTGTAGAGAGACAGTCTTATCCGGTATATTTCTTGTCTGCAGTATAATAGACAGACAGAAATGTAGATGTTGCTAATGTCACTTGTTCTAATGTCATTTGTCCATCGTACTTTTTTTACAATAATCACCACAAATCAAATGTCAACTAATTTATTCAAAAAAAGATTTACAGTGATACTAGCTTGACCTTATTAAGATATATGTACCATTGCCAGTGTGTTAAATACCAATACATGGATACTATGAGCATTTAAAAAATGTTGCTAATGTCATTTCCGTCCAACTCCCGTGACGGAAATGACATTAGCAAAATTTTGAAAAGACCCTGTATTACAGCATGGGTGATGTCATACACTGACAATGGTACAGATACATCAATACAATTGGCCTAATTCCACTGAGCATATGCAAGTGCTTGTTTTACAAGAAATTTCTTGTAAATATACAAAATAGATTTTGACGGAAAAATGACATAGTTAACAAAAATGTTGCAGATGTCATTTTTGTTTTGTCCCGCTAAATTGAATACTGTACATGGAATTCATAGGGGTTCCTGTTTATTTTCATCTTATGCAATTCATTCACAAGTTTAAGATAGTAAGATACAGGGCACATTGTTTATTATTACGATATTTTTGAATTTATAGGCGTTGCAAATGTCATTTCCGTCAATGATTGACGGAAATGTGTGTTAGTGGACTAGGTTATCGTGGAATCTGCCAAATCTGCCATTTACGGTGTGAAAATTAGAACGAGGGAGTTTAAAACACTTCTGCACACCCCTATGGCTAACACACTGCTGGTAACATCATAACATGTTAGTGGTACCCTGTCACACGTCTTATTTTGTGCTTGCTCAAGTTGCTGGCATTCATTGGAAAATGCTTTGATCGTTTGTAGGCATGCACTATTCTCTGTTTCTGCATAATAAATTGCTTGTTTCTCCTTCGTTAACCTTGTTGATTATCTGCAACTAATTTCAAGGGGGATTCCACCCCTTGTCAGTCTTTTGGCAATTTCTTCCCAGTAAGTTAGATATTCACCCAATATCGACAATCTCGACACAAAGAAGTTATTGAAAGAAGAAAAATGAAAAATAATTTCATATTTACATTAACTTTGTACATAATTTTAGTCAATGGGAATCCCAATCGGGCTCAGTTAAGTATAAGTACCCCAATGCATTCTAAAATAGATCTACAAGTGTCGAATGATAGTAATGGACCACTATTTCAAAAATACATCATGTAGTACCTACAGGTTAAAATATTAACCAAATCATTTTCAATAATAACTTTTCATTTCATATTCCTTTATTTTTTAGGTGAATTGAACTTTTTATTGGGCTAAAATCACTGGTTGTATATTGTTTGACACATGTAGATTAATTTGCTCTATTTGGGGTTCTTATACCCAACTGGGTTAAGCCTGATTGACATTCCCAAGTTACTCAGAAACATGTATGTCTCCTGACAAGGAAAATCTCTTTTGTAGATGGTAATTTTCAGAGACGTTCGCTATTCCAAAATAAAAGGAGGATGATCAGATTTTGTAGCTTGGATTTTCACCAAAGCCATGGTGGCTAAATCTAGTTGGCCAGTGGAGAGTGGTAATAACTAATATACTAGTAGCAAGCTTGGCAAATGTAAACACATGGTAAATGATAGTCAACACGTAAAAATATATTTTTCCACAATTTTCAATAAGTGCCTACATGTATACTTAAAGCATTATATATTTTCTACTTCATAAGAGACTGAATCCAAAGAGGCTGGCAGACATGTATACAGAATTGAAACTCCATGACAAACGAGAGGGGGAGCTGAAAAAGATTAAATTGGAGAATTTAGACCAAGATGGCCTGAAAGCAGCACAAGTTGAAGAAAAGTTCATGGGTCAGTTTTCTGTGTCTCCTGTTATAAGCCGGGTCAATATAGCTGTTTGACACAACACTGATCACCAACTGATGCCATTATGCACACATCAGTCCTGGCAATTAGTTTTCACAGGTCTTGTTTATGTAAGAGGAAAACATGTTGAGCTGGCAACACTGACTGATTGAATATAGCATATTCAATAATCATGAGCAATGGCAAATATGTGTACTTCCCCATATACATGTACATACATGTAAGCATATTAAAGCTGTGAAAATTACTCTCGAAAACAGACACATACATTTGTTGAGTGTACTGCATGGTGATAAGTTGAGCATGAAGTAGCTATATCGGAGCTCCAGGTTCTCAACAGCAGAATACAATACATACATCATTGCAATGATGCACAGGGGTCAAAATAATGCCTGCCCACCTGCTCGGGACCTGCTCTAAAAATTGGCATGGGCAAGACTTTTTGACCCTTCACCTGTCTGTGGGCAGGTTACCCATTTTTATTAAGCCAACACACAGTACCGGTATATTATAAGACAAAAATCAAATGTGCCATGAGCAAGCAAGTTTCATCACTTTCCCCAAATTATTATTATCATCAACAGTTTCTGACATGCATACAGGATAAACATAACACTAAAAATGAGTTCATTGTACATAAATTGATGTATTAAAGCTGGTTATTTTTGTAAGATAATTGTCCATTAATGGGTTTCATCTTCGGTTGGATGTCGCTTAACTATTCACATGCTTGACAGAATATTGAACAAATATTTTACCACCTACATATATATTGCTGTTCTACATTTGATAAATTTTCTTTTATACTAAATTGAAAATAGTTAAAACCCAGTAACTGGTGCACCAGATAACTTTAACGCTGAAAACAAAACTTTGATTAAAACTTTTTTGTTGAACTATTTCGGAAATCAATTCTGCTTATGTTTTGTCTAATTTTAAGTTCAATGTATCACATGCACTTTTAATAATTTTGAGTAAACCAATTTACTTGTTGTTGGACTGGCAGTGATTCAGTTGTACATGTATCATTTTGCCCTGTTTGTGTTTTCTGTATTTAGAGCTTGTGGTGAAGTATGGTTTAAATGACCATTACAAGTTCAACTATAAGGATGTAGATTTTGATAACACTGTCGACAAGAAGAGACCTCAGGAATTGAAGGATCCCAAGCTACAGAAGTTATGGAGCCAAGCTTCGGCATCAGATTTTACAGGTCTGCATACATGAATGATAGTATTGAAGCTATTAATACAATGTAGCTCCTTCACAATGTTCTATGGATCTATTCATACAATCTGGTGCATTACACAACCTCTTCTGGACAGACAGAAGATGGAGGTGATTTGATTGGTCACAATGCCCTTGTTCAAGTTCTACCTAAGGCTATACAAAGTTGGAATGTTGGTTCTCAGGCCCTGCGCGCTTGGTACGTAACTCTTGCACATCAAAACTTTTTATTGCAAATTTTAAAGCAAAGAAAGAAAAAACGAAAAAAAAAATTCTTACAACAATGACGGTAAAAACACTGGAAACTATCACCTGCTAAAAAGCAGGAAACAGCAAAGTGTTGTATTTCGACATTTTAGATGTTTTTCCCCCCTATGGATCATGGTGAATGTGTGAATGATCTGTTGGTGAAATTGATCAATTTATTTACATGGGTGCTTGGTATTCAATCAAACATTATGTTACCTGTCAGTGAGGAAACTAAGGGTGAAAGTTTATTTCCGAAAATCTGTTTCTGTGCAGCTGAGAGCAATGTTTGAGTCCTTGTTTACCACTAAATTAGCAGTGTTGGTAAACCGAAAATACCTCGGGCAATGTGGAGAAACAACTTTATAACTTTGTGTGGCCTAAATGTCGGAGTTCATACCCTAGTCCGTCCTACTCTACAGTCTTTAGTGTTTGACCCTGCCTCAAGCCAGTGTTTTTGGAGTCTGTCATTCTTTGGTACAGCTAATAGCGTTGGACACATCGATTCTCGTCAGATTACTGAAGTTAAGCAACAGTAAGCTCTGTCAATACTTGGATGGTGACCGGGTGCTGTACTGGCTGGGCTGATCAGTGTCCAGGGTAATAGGAACTGTGAGCATGCACTCTCGTGCACATATAGGCACCATCATGATATGACTAAAACAAGGTTGAAAACGACGTTAACCCCTACTACATGTACTCACTCACTCTCCTGACATAAATTTTTTGAACCACCTTTCAACCCTCCTCATTTCAGAGAGTTAGACTGAAGGAAGTAACTGTTTGTTTGCCTGTCATCCCCAGAACAAGGTTCTATATGTATCAACCCTCAAACCACTATTGTTCAGGTGTAGCAGCTTACATGCTGGTGCAAACTAGAGCTTCTATAGGCTTCTATATGGGCGCACTTCACACTAGGCCACGGTTTCGCACAAATGGCCCCTCCCTAATTTCATAATAAGGTGGCCTGTTTTTGACAGCATGGTATTTCTTCTTTCCTCTCTACTAACTGATATCTATAGTATCACCCTGCTGGACGTAACCATTTCTTCAAACGAGGATATAACAATTGCTTGCTGGTCGCACCTACGCGCCACTACAGAGTTAATCGTTTCCGGAATTGAATATCTGGCAGGCCAAAATCCTCACTTTTTACAAAAAACGAGTAGGTCGACCCCCTGTTTTTCCCCCTTTTAAAATGTCCGCTGGACGGAGAAACGTTCACATGTCTAACAAGAAAATCATTTTGTTTGTTTTCTCTGGATGGTGGGTCGAATTTGACACATTTTTTAGTTTTTCAGAAAAGTTGAAGAAGGTTTAAGGAGTATTGGACGTCTTTCCTTTTCAATTTCAATAGCTCATTTGTCTCCTGGAATAATGGCATGAGTGTGCCCATTCGGAAAATATATACTTTTACAGGGGTTTTGTTAAAGATTTTACATATATTCAAGGCCGAATACCCAAACCTATGCCTATTTTTAACCGCACCCTATGTATTGTTCAGGTGTAGCAGCTTACATGCTGGTGCGGAAACTGACTCAAGAGCTTCTAGGGTTGAGCATTCAAGAATGGCCAAGGTTGAATGATTCAATATTACAGAGTGCCTCATGACACAAATATTGAGGATGCTTGAGAATGTAGATGTAAAGTGACCTTGTGATGAACTGATACATGTAGCTATGTATTGGGTACTGCGTATCATGTTGGGCACCCCGGTTCTCGTCAGATCATTGAAGTTAAGCAAGGTTGAGCTCGGTCAATACTTGGATGGGTGATCAGGTGCTGTACTGGCTGGGCTGATCAGTGTCCAGGATAATAGGAACTTTGGACACTCTCATGTTCTGGCACTTGTAGGCACTTTCATGGTATGACTGAAAAAATGCTGAAAACGGTGTTAAATCCTATTCACTACATGTACTAGAAGTATCAATGGGGAATGTTTACACACAGGTCAGGGTCCAGGACCGTTTACTCACGGGTAGGGTCCTGGAACATTTACACACAGATCAGGAACTGTTTACACATCTAGGTCAAGGTCAGATACCATTTATGCACAGGTCAGGGACTGTTCACACAAAGGTCAGAGTCCGAGACCATTTACATACAGGTCAGGGTCAGGGACTGTTTACACGCATGTCAGGGTCTGTTTACAAACAGGTCAGAGACCATTTACACACAGGTCAGGGTCTGTTCACACAAAGGTCAGGGTCAGCGACTGGGTACACAGATCAGGGTCAGAAAGCATTTACACTCGGGGATGATCATTAAACACAGGTCAGGGTCAGGGACCATTTACACACAGTTCAGGGTCAGGGATCATTTACACACAGGTCAGGGTCAGGGATCATTTACACACAGTTCAGTGTCAGGGATCATTTACACACAGGTCAGGGTCAGGGATCATTTACACACAGGTCAGGGTCAGGGATCATTTACACACAGGTCAGGGTCAGAGATCATTTACACACAGGTCAGGGTCAGGGATCATTTACACACAGGTCAGGGTCAGGAATCATTTACACACAGGTCAGGGTCAGGGACCATTTACACACCGGTCAGGGTCAGGGATCATTTACACACAGGTCAGGGTTAGGGATCATACACACAGGTCAGGGTCAGGGATCATTTACACACAGGTCAGGGTCAGGGATCATTTACACACAGGTCAGGGTCCGGGATCATTTACACACAGGTCAGGGTCAGGGATCATTTACACACAGGTCAGGGTCAGGGATCATTTACACACAGGTCATGGTCAGGGATCATTTACACACAGGTCAGGGTCAGGGATCACTTACACACAGGTCATGGACAGGGATCATTTACACACAGGTCATGGTCAGGGATCATTTACACACAGGTCAGGGTCAGGGATCATTTACACACAGGTCAGGGTCGGGGATCATTTACACACAGGCCAGGGTCAGGAATCATTTACACACAGGTCAGGGTCAGGGATCATTTACACACAGGTCAGGGTCAGGGATCATTTACACACAGGTCAGGGTCAGGAATCATTTACACACAGGTCAGGGTCAGGGATCATTTACACACAGGTCAGGGTCAGGGATCATTTACACACAGGTCATGGTCAGGGATCATTTACACACAGGTCAGGGCCAGGGATCATACACACAGGTCTGGGTCAGGGATCATTTACACACAGGTCATGGTCAGGGATCATTTACACACAGGTCATGGTCAGGGATCATTTACACACAGGTCATGGTCAGGGATCATTTACACACAGGTCAGGGTCAGGGATCATTTACACACAGGTCAGGGTCAGGGATCATTTACACACAGGCCAGGGTCAGGGATCATTTACACACAGGTCAGGGTCAGGGATCATTTACACACAGTTCAGGGTCAGGGACCATTTACACACAGGTCAGGTTCAGGGATCATTTACACACAGGTCAGGGTCAGGGATCATTTACACACCGGTCAGGGTCAGGGATCATTTACACACAGGTCAGGGTCAGGGATCATTTACACACAGGCCAGGGTCAGGGATCATTTACACACAGGCCAGGGTCAGGGATCATGTACACACAGGTCAGAGTGAGAGACCATTCATATGCAGGTCAGGAACAATTTACACACAGGTTGGTTTCCTATTGGATGAACCAAGCTGTGTGCTTTCCTTTTTATGTGTCTGCTTTCTCTTGCTTTGCTTTCGAAACAGCTCTCTTGTAACATCAATAAGAGAATAAGATTTGCCACATAAGTTGGATAGGTGCATAATGCACATCATTAATAAACTGAAAGAAGTTCCGCGATGCTTGATGGTCACAGAATGATTCAGTGTAATTATGTCTCCCCCAACTATGTTGTGGGGAGACATCTAGTGTTTGTGCTGTCTGTCCGTCCCCTGTCCGTCCCCTTTTTATACGCCCGCCAAAAAGGCGGACGTATTATGTGATGGCGGTTTCCGTCCGTGTGTCCGTCCGTCCGTCCCCCGTGACCGGTCTATATCTGGAACACTTTTCTATTTACAGTTCCAATTTTTGGTGAGTGGATACCCTACGGGGAGACGATGTGTCGCGTACAAAAATGAAGGTCGAGGTCAGAGGTCAAAGGTCACTGGCCTGAAAAACAGGAAATCACTGAAGTGTTCGTGTCCGGTCTATATCTCTGAATATTTTCTATCCACAGTTGCAATTTTTTGTGAGTGGATACACCAGGTGGAGACGATGTGTCGCGTACCGAAATTCAGGTCGAGGTCAAAGATCACTGTTGCCTAAAATCAGGAAATCATTGATCATTGATAGTTTTCTATCTACAGTTCTAATTTTTGGTGAGTGGATGCCCTAGGGGGAGACGATGTGTTGCATACCAAATGTAGG
Source organism: Hanleya hanleyi (assembly GCA_036873755.1). Classification (NCBI taxonomy): domain Eukaryota; kingdom Metazoa; phylum Mollusca; class Polyplacophora; order Lepidopleurida; family Hanleyidae; genus Hanleya; species Hanleya hanleyi. Next base: position 15,361 of record JAVTVY010000926.1, read on the forward strand.
TCAAGGTCAAAGGTCAGTGGTACCGATAACTCAGGAAATCATTAAAAATTTCAAATGTTTTGTGAGTGGATTCAATAGGGGGAAATGAAGTGTTGTATACCAAACATTTGGGTCAACGTCACCCTTACCGAAATAATATTCTTCTGGCACACTGGTTGCGGCAAGCTTGCCGCAAACTTTCTGGCAACCTCACCGCACACAGTGTGCCGGAGAGTTTGCGGCAACCTTGCCGCAACAGAGTTTTCACATGCAAATGAGCTTTCCGGCACACTATACAGATTGCGGCAAGCTGGCCGCAAACTGCTTATGTATTCCGGCAGCCTTCTGGCACACTCTTCCGGCAGCCTTCCGGCACACTCTTCCGGCAACCTCACCGCGCACTCTTCCGGCAACCTCACCGCGCACTCTTCCGGCAATCTCACCGCGCACTCTTCCGGCAACCTCACCGCGCACTCTTCCGGCAACCTCACCGCACACTCTTCCGGCAACCTCACCGCGCACTCTTCCGGCAGCCTTCCGGCGCACTCTTCCAATAACTTCTGGGCTTACCAATATTTTCATGGTGGTGGTCAGAATGACATCATCCTGACCTCCACATGAATAGTACAAATCACTCCACTCAAACTGTTGTACATAAGATCTGTCATGCAATGAAATCTAAACAGACAATGAATGAATGAAAGAACACAATGATCAACATGGCAGAGAAAACTATAAGTTGTCTACAAAATTACTGGACTGGCCTAAACCATAATCAAACTGTTACTTTGCATTCAAACAGACTTACCACACAAATCTGTATCATGTATGACCAGGAAATAGTAAAAATTATGCAGGCCTAAGTTAGCAGGAACAACTCCTCATGGTTGCAAACATATTCTCTCACCATTCTCACCAACTGCCAGATTTGAAAGTCCTGAACCGAATTACATATGTATTCATGTGCACCAAAAGTAGTCCAATGATAGAAAAGGTTAGTACTAGGTACATTAGAATCCTACAATGAAATTTTGTCTCGGAATTAATTGTTCATTCTGAGAACATTCCCCTAATAACTATAACTTCAACTATGTGGTACAGTGTGGTACACTAATTTTGTATAGTTCCTTCTGTGATGTATTCCTACACTGGTACAGTTTGGATAGCTTCCTATCCAGATTGAAAATTAGGGGTCAAAAGTTAACTGGGTTAACTAATAACAGTTGGCAAATCTTCAGTGCAGCCCATTCCATACAGAGTATGCCGGTAGCGGCACACTCTGATTCCGGCACACTCTCGGCGCACTGTGCGCCGCTAGCGGCCCACAGTTTGGCTCTGGCGCACTGTCTGCGCACTGTGCGCCGCTAGCGGCACACTTTTATCTTCTTCTGGTTCACTCTCCGCATACTGTTTGCCAGTACCGGCACACTGTGGAATCACCAATTGAGACTGCCGCTAGCGGCATACTGTCCCCAACAGTTCTGGCACACTGATCAGGTTGCGGCCAGCTTGCCGCAAACTTGCGGCAACCTTGCCGCAACCTGCAGATTTCGGTAAGTGCAAAGGTCACTGTCCCCAAAATTAGGAAATTATTAAAAATAACTTTTTTTTGTGTCCGTAGATACATTAGGGGGACACGATGTGTCACATACCAAAATGTAGGTCAAGGTCACTGTGACCCCCAAATCATGAAATTGTTAAAAATCTTGATTTTTTTGTGTCCATTGATATATTAAGGGGAGACAATTTTGTCATGTACCAAAATTCAGGTCAAGGTTAATAGTCAAGGTCACTGTGACCCCAGAATCAAGAAATTTTAAAAAATAACTTTTTTGTGTCAGTAGATATATTAGGGGGACATGATGTGTCACGTACCAAAATGTAGCTCAAGGCCGAAAGTTAAGGTCACTGTAACCCCCAAAATTATGAAATTGTTAAAAACCATGATTTTTTGTGTCCATTGATACACTGAGGGAAGACGATGTGTTATGTACCAAAATTCAGGTCAAGGTCAAATGTCAAGGTCAGGAAATCATCAAAGATAACTTTTTTCTCCCAGTAGATACATTAGAGGGACATGATGTGTTACATACCAAAATGTGGGTCAACGGTCAAGGTCACTGTGACCCCAAAATCAAGAAATCCTTAAAAGTCACATTTTCATATGTCTGTCGAAGACGAGGTCGTGTATGTGATATCTCTAGTTTCAAGGTATGATTGGTACCAAACTTTGAGTTTACCATACTCGCATGGCGAAGAGAAGCCATACATTTTGAGATCAATTTGTCAAAGGTCAAGGTCACACAGTCCCCCAAAACTGAATCAAGTTTTCAGAGTTCTCTCCCCTACATGTTTATGACATTTGTCCTGTGGAGTTTGAAACAGCTACAATTTAGTTAAAATATTGTGAAATAAAAACCATACATTTACTAATTCGATGGGGAGAGGGGTCCTTGATGAACTTCATAACTGTTTATTAACTGAAGAACAAAGGTTTACTTCATCACTTTCTTCTTCCTTCGTGAAAAGTTCTCTCGGCTGAAAGGAATCCATTTGCAGGAAAACTGCTATTCTCCTGTGTTTGACTATTCTCGATTTCAGTGTGAGATTTGTGAGCTCTCGGCTCCTGCTTCAAGGTCAACTACATGTAGTTGCCAAAAGTTAAACCCATTTTAGTTAATCATTCAAAGATCTGATATATGTTACATTCTCAGAAGCACAAAATTGTAGACCTTTCTCTGGATTGCTAGCTACCAATTGGAATCAAGGTTATTAAACCACCTTGAAATTTGGACCAAAGTAATTCCAGATATACGGGCGTATATTGAAGCCCCTTGGGCTCTTGTCTTGTCTTCTTGTCAAGGTGTCTCGAGAACTACTGGACGGAATTTCACCAAACTTGGATGGAAGCTTCATTGGGATGGCCCCCTCATTTGATTAGGTTTTGGTGTGTGTGCGTGCATTCATCCGTGTCCGGTGTCCGTCTGTCTGTTCGTCCATCCCCGTTGTCTGTCCATCCCTTTTTCTTGTCTGCAAGATATCTCGAGAACTACTTGATGGAATTTCACCAAACTTGGATGGAAGCTTCATGGGGATGGCCCCCTCATTTGATTAGGTTTTGGTCCGTGTGCGTGCGTTCATCTGTGTCTGGTGTCGTCCGTCCATCTACTTGTACATGTATATACAGGTCTTGTCTGCAAGATATCTTGAGACCTACTGGACGGAATTTCACCAAACTTGAATGGAAGCTTCATTGGGATGGCCCCCTCATTTGATTAGGTTTTGGTGCGTGTGCGTGCATTCATCCGTGACCGGTGTCCGTCTGTCTGTCTGCCCGTCCGTCCCCTTTTCTTGTCTGCAAGATATCTCGAGAACTACTGGACCGAATTTCACCAAACTTGGATGGAAGCTTCATTGGGATGGCCCCTTCATTTGATTAGGTTTTTGTGTGTTTGCGTGCATTCATCCGTGTCTGGTGTCCGTCCGTATATACAGGCCTTGTTCGCAAGATATCTTGAGAACTACTGGACAGAATTTCACCAAACTTGGATGGAATGGAAGCTTCATTGGGATACCCCCCCCCCCCCACCCCCTCATTTGATTAAGTTTGGTGTGTGCGTGCATTCATCCGTGTCCATCATGTCCGTCAATCTAATTGTACATGTATATACAGGCCTTGTCTGCAAGATATCTGGAGAGCTACTTGACAGAAGTTCACCAAACTTGGATGGAGGCTTCATTGGGATAGCCCTCTCATCTGATTAGGTTTTGGTGTGTGTACGTGCGTTCGTCCATGTCTGGTGTCGGTCCGTCTGTCCATCTACTTGTACATGTATATGTATATACGGTCACTGTCTGCAAGATATCTGAGGAACTACTGGACTGAATTTTACCAAACTTGGATGGAAGGTTCATTGGGATAGCCCCCTCATTTGATTAGGTTTTGGTGTGTGTATGCATTCATCCGTGTCCATTGTCCGTCCCTCCATCCATCTAATTATACATGTATATACAGGCCTTGTCTACAAGATATCTTGAGTTGAGAACTACTGGACGGAATTTCACCAAACTTGAATAGAAGGTTCATCGGAATAGCCCCCTCATTTTATTAGGTTTTCGTGTGTGTGTGTGCATTCATCCGTGTCCATTGTCCATCCATCTAATTGTACATGTATATGCAGAAAGACCTTGTCTGCAAGATACATGTATCTGGAGAACTACTTGACGGAATTTCACCAAACTAGGATGGAAGCTTTATTGGGATAGCCCCCTCATCTGATTAGGTGTTGGTGTGTGTGCGAGCATTCATTCATGTCTGTCTGTCCATCTACTTGTACATGTATGTACAGGCCTTTGTCAGCAAGATACCTGGAGAACTACCTGACATGCCTGACGGAATTTCGCCGAACTTGGATGGAAGCTTCATTGCAATAGGGTCCTCATCTGATTAGGTTTTGGTATGCATGCATGCATGCGTTCATCCGGGTCTGTTGTCCGTCCTCCTGTCCATCTACCTCTACATGTATACACAGGCCTTGTCTGTAAGATATCTGGAGAACTACTGGACGGAACTTCACCAGACTTCGATGGAATCTTTATTGGAATGGCCTCCACATCTGATTATGTTTTGATGTGCGCGCATGCATCCATCTGTTTCTGATATCTATCTTTGTTACATGTATGTACAGGACTACTCTTGTCTACAAGATATTTGGAGAACTACTGGATGAAATTTCACCAAGTTTGGATGGAAGCTTCATTGAAATGGCCTTGTGATCTAATTAGGTTTTGGTGTGTGCTGGTGCTTGTGTGGGTTCATGCAAAATGTGCTTGTCTGTCTGTGTCCAATTTTTGTTCGCTCCATATCTTGGAAACTACCGAAGGCAGATGCATGAAACTTCTATACAGTACAGCATGTATATTATAGGTGTGCCTCTTGTATGTTTTGCATCTTTCCTATATTGTGATCAATTTTGAAAAAATTGATGCTTCACAATTACATGTATTTCACATTGGTTGGATGCTGTAGGTGTCGGCAATCCCCTCATTGCTATATAAATCCCGACTCCTCACTGGGCTACTGCAACAATGAAAATTGCCTCTTCGTAATTAATATTTTTAGATGCGCAGCTTTGTTTAGGATACTTATTGCTACATTCATGTTTGAATGGACTAGTCAAGTATTCTAGACTGGGAAGATTTCCATGATACAACATGTACTGTGGGGTTTGTGTAAGAATTCATTACACCGAGTAGATAGGAGTGACATCATTACCAATGACTGACTGTTCAACCAGTGTTCAATATCATCTGTACGATAGTTCTGTACAGTAGTTCATGGTGTCAAATAATGTATCAAAGACAAGTTCTGGAGTGAGTGAATATGATTTAACGTCGCTTTCAATGACACGTTTTTGAGTGAATTTCAGAGACATTTGTCAGTTTATACATTTCTCTGTCCACTACATACATGACATAGTTAAACATAGCTTCTGGTCATAATAGAAATAAAACCAGACTTTTTTTGAGATTTTTGTAAATTTATTCCAGTTATTGCCAAAAAGACAGATGCATGTGATGCCAGATATTTTTCTCCCCTATGACCTGTAAGAAATTACCCCCCCCCCCCCAACCCACCCCCTGCTTTGGGGTTTTCTTCCCACCAATCATCATTTTACCTTTCTCTACCTGTGTAATTAATATATGTATTATGTATAGATCACGGTTGTCTTCATGATTTTGATTATTGGTGAAATAAACTCAAACTGTATATGTGACAGTAAATGTGAGACTGGTGTGTTTGTATGATCACAGATGATGAACTGAACACTCTCAGACAAGAATTCTCTCATCATCAACTCAAACTGGATGAATATAATGAGCTCAAAGATGAAGTCAACAAGTTTCAAGGTTTGTATCATGTGCCTGCCCTCAGGGTAAAAACAGGGTACGATATTGTCAAAATATCGAAATATTAAAACCAACTTGAACCAAGAAATGGTTTGAATTACGCTTTGCATAGAAATACAGAACTGGCTGATAGAGATGAAATAACTTAACAGAGGTAAACACAGGCCAGTGTACATCTGTTATATATATGGGGTCCAAGAGCCGAAATTTGTTTCAATATACGCCTGATTGCCAGAGACGAAAATTGGCATACAGTGGTAAATGTAGGCCAGTACAAATTTTCTATGACCATACTATAGCCTTCCCAAGTTTATCATCCAAGGGTCAGAGTTCATTGACAGGCAGTGATTGGACAGATTGACAGGGTAGTTAAGTGGGCGTGGTGTATATCCCAGACAGTATTAATCCATGTGATTCAGATATTCTGAGTTAGTGACTATTGACTACAGAGTGTATACTACAGCAGAGCTAAGGCACACAGAGTTTGTACAGACCTATCAACCCTCACGCATTTGGCATCTGTCTCACGCACTCACACAGCTATATCAAAATCACATGCATCTGGGCATTTTCATGCAAAATTGCTCCAGTTTGCAGAAAAAAAGAGTCGGTAAGTTTCAAAACTTTCCTGGACCTGGTTATAAAGTATCAATTTAGAGCCTCCATGAAGGGTGAAACATATAATGGTGATTATGGTTATATGAAACAAAAATGTGAAGAATTGTATAAAATGACGCCTAGAAATTCACATTTTTTGTTGGCTCGTATCGCCTGGACGGATATCCTCAAATCTCGTGCCTTGTCAAAATTATAACTTGAGAGGTCTGTTTGTATACAGTCTGCAACCATGGCAACGGAGCATAATATGATACAGGATCCTTGTTCTTCACTATAATCAATGTATATTTTGTATAATTGTAATTTGTATAATATGTTTAACTTTGATTTTCTGTCATGGTTGCGAAATACTTCAAATGATTTATTATTTATTATTTTCATTAACAGATGTTGACCACAACTCCATAGAAGAGAGTGACTATTTTGACCCAAAGAAAATGAAATTCAAAGAGAGAGACTTAAAAGACAAACACAAGGAATTGAAGTCAAATTATCAAAAATTGGAAGAACTTCTCAACGACCCAACCTTGGCATCTGATGATTTCAGTGACATCCGAGTGTATGAGTTATGGTCCATGGCTAAGAAAGCTAATATGTCAGAGGAAGAATTGCTATCATTGAGGGTAAGAATTTCAGTTAAAGGAGTACTTACCTTATTTTTGAGTGTGACTATATTTATCGGCAATCGCATTCCAAACCTTATTATATAAAACTTATGTTGATAGAATGCGAAATAAAAGAAATATTGAATATTTTGTTGCTCGCCACGGCGTGCACTGGGCGCCGCCATTGCACCGCTGTGTGACGCTTTTAGATGAGCGGAAGTGAGTGTATACTCATCTAAAAACGTCATAACGTCATGGAGATTTAAGGTTGATCGTGTTGGTAATGTCGATAATTCGCACAAGAAGGAACCCAGTAAATCCACTGATGTTCTAGTTGATTTTAGTAATTCAAGTGTAATAATGAAAATGTTTACGAACTTAGAAGCATCATCGTTCAACTGAAATCACTGGACAATTGCAGATGACGCTCTTTTAGTCTTCTCGCTTAGCTTCAAATTTTGTCCAAATTGAATCGAGCAAGTTTCAGTTGAAAAACTTGGGGAAGAAATTCTTCAGTTGGTGGAGAGAACCAAAACCACTCTCCTTTTGTGAATTACACCCGTGGGATTTGTCGCGCCAGTTTTTTTCCTCGAATTAAAACTCGGACACAGAGTAATTCAAATGTCCGTAGTTGGAACGTCCCTAGGCAAGCGTTAGACGGGACGTTGTCCTGAATGCTGACGTCATCAGTCACGTCATCCCACAGGCAACATGGCGGCGCCCACGTCGACCTCAAAGCGGAAACATGGCTTCACAAATTGTAATAAAAATAATAGGTTATCACCCTCAACGACAGTAAAATAGTTGGTTACATTTATTTAAGAGTCTAACCTTTGTAATAGGAACCTATATAAAATAAAGTAAGTACTCCTTTAAAGGTTTGATCAATTGGCTGATCAATTTCAGTTGAAGGGTTGATCAATCAGTCATATCTGTTATTTTATCATTGAGGGTAAGAATTTCAGTTGAAGGGTTGATCAATCAGTCATATCTGTTATTTTATCATTGAGGGTAAGAATTTCAGTTGAAGGGTTGATCAATCAGTCATATCTGTTATTTTATCATTGAGGGTAAGAATTTCAGTTGAAGGGTTGATCAATCAGTCAGATCTGTTATTTTATCATTGAGGGTAAGAATTTCAGTTGAAGGGTTGATCAATCAGCCAGATCTGTTATTTTATCATTGAGGGTAAGAATTTCAGTTGAAGGGTTGATCAATCAGTCAGATCTGTTATTTTATCATTGAGGGTAAGAATTTCAGTTGAAGGGTTGATCAATCAGTCATATCTGTTATTTTATCATTGAGGGTAAGAATTTCAGTTGAAGGGTTAATCAATCAGTCATATCTGTTATTTTATCATTGAGGGTAAGAATTTCAGTTGAAGGGTTGATCAATCAGTCATATCTGTTATTTTATCATTAAGGGTAAGAATTTCAGTTGGAAGGGTTGATCAATCAGTCAGATCTGTTATTTTATCATTGAGGGTAAGAATTTCAGTTGAAGGGTTGATCAGTCGGTCAGATCTGTTATTTTATCATTGAGGGTCAGAATTTCAGTTGAAGGGTTGATCAATCAATCATATCTGATATTTTATCAATGAGGGTAAGAATTTCAGTTGGAAGGGTTGATCAATCAGTCAGATCTGTTATTTTATCATTGAGGGTAAGAATTTCAGTTGAAGGGTTGATCAATCAGTCAGATCTGTTATTTTATCATTGAGGGTAAGAATTTCAATTGAAGGGTTGATCAAGCAGTCATATATGTTATTTTATCATCGAGGGTAAGAATTTCAGTTGAAGGGTTGATCAATCAGTCAGATCTGTTATTTTATCATTGAGGGTAAGAATTTCAGTTGAAGGGTTGATCAATCCGTCAGATCTGTTATTTTATCATTGACGGTAAGAATTTCAGTTGAAGGGTTGATCAATCAGTCGGATCTGTTATTTTATCATTGAGGGTAAGAATTTCAGTTAAAGGTTCGATCAATCGGCTGATCAATTTCAGTTGAAGGATTGATCAATCAGTCATATCTGTTATTTTATCATTGAGGGTAAAAGAATTTCAGTTGAAGGGTTGATATCATTTTTTAACAAGGACATCAGGTCCTGTTGGTTTACATTCAGATTTCACACAGTTGTAAATATACATCTTCCCACCTTTCTTTTTGCGATGATAGAATTTTCTGGGTTTGTCTGATGTAAGGTTATGTGGTAGGAAGCGGGTTCACCAGTGCCTGTACTAGCGTGTAGCTGGTGTGAATTTCCCCATCAGCTCAGCTGGTAGGGTGCTGGTCTCGTAAGCGAGGGGTCGGTGATTCAACTCCCGACCTGGGAACTCGCCCACTACAACAGTTATTTTGTACTTGTTTTGTATTTTGGTATGGTTGTCGATAAATGAGGTTTTATATTGCGACCACAATTTCTATCCATCTGTAGACTTTTCTTGTCCATCTAATATCTCCAGTTATGGATTGGAACCAAACTTTGGGTATACCTTGCTCTTATGAAAAGAAGGAGGGTTCCTATTTCTTTTGAAGCTAATGGATCAAGGTCAGTTGGGGCAGAAAATCTGCAAAACAAATGGAAAATCTCCCACTTCCAGGTTATGATCGGTACCAAACTTTTGGGTATTCAATACCCATGGGGCAAAGAAGAATCCTCTTTTATGCTACTGGGGCCCTCGGTGGCCAAGTGGTCTAAGGTGCTTCGCCGGTCATCGCTAGCCTCACACTGCTTAACTGACACGGGTTCGAGCCCAGATGGTCCGTGTGTGAAGTTTGTCAGTTACTTACCGACGGGCGGTGGTTCTCTTTAGTACTCCGGCTTCCTCCACCAGCCAAATTGACTGCCACCATATAAGTGAAACAACCTTGAGTGTGACATTAAGCCAACTCCCCCCCCACCCGCCGTCTTTTTTGCTGAGGTCAAAAGGTCAAGTTCACTTAGGCCAAAAAACCTATAGAAAAAAATGGAAATTCCCTGTTGTAAGTTAGGAATTGATCAAAACATTAGGCATACCTTGCCTGTGAGGCAAAGAACAATCCTATTTACTTTGAGGTGAAAGGTCAGACAAAGGTCGAGGTCACCTAGGCCAGGAATGTGTCTAACTCCACTTTAGGAATGTTCATAATCATCATCTTACAAGGATTCTTCAAACTCATTGCAAGTAATGTGTGATATCTTATGTTCCAAGTTTTGGATTGGTACTAAACTTTGAGTATATCTTACCCAGAGGACATGTGAGGTCAAAAAGTTCAGTCGAAGGTCACAAGGATAATGCCATGGTTACCAAATGCCTGCATTGTCCATTATAATTTTGACATGTGTGGTTGAATTTCTATCACATTTGTTCAGCATTGCTCTCGTTTAACACTGTCACATCTCATGTAAAACACTGTAATTTTTTTTTTTTCAGCCATGATACATTCATTGCAGTTTAGCATTGTACATTTAGAGGGTGCAACCTAGTTAAAAATATTACTGTTTCATGCCAGTCATTAACATAATTACTATTTTTTTAATAAATTTTGTTTTGTATTATATATGACCATGATGACTGAGAGACACACTAACGAGCTATGGCTCATTCTTCTCAACTTTGTGTTTTGAAATCTTCGCTTAGGACATCGTTTATACTCCTAATAGAGCCCAAGTAACATATTTCATCGAAAGTAGTATGTAGTGCCTCTACAACATGGTGGTGAAGTAAATTCTCTAATAATCAGGTTGAATTCAGTGATCAAATATATTAGAACGAGAAGTTGACAAATAATCTGCTATATTAATGATTTAATGATGACGATAGAATGATTAATAGGTTCTATCATGTGTTAATATATGTATATTTGTATGTTATTTGTCAGGGTAATGAATCAATTCAAATCATTATGGCTTATTTTTATCTCGCCTTACAAAGTAAATGGGAGATATTGCGGTGGGGGGGAGAGAGAATGTCGTTCTTGGTGCCTGGAAATGATAAGGTTTTTGGTTTAGCAAATTCAAAAAAAAAAAGTTTACTGCAGTTGTAAGCTGTCACTGGATGATTATCAAACTTGATATACATGTGTCTTATGATTAGAGGATGTACCTGTGCTATTTTTTAGATGGAATATTAATTTTTGTCATAATTATGGCAGATGAGTTTTTGCCTTCTACATGTACATGCACATAGAAAGTTTGCTGCAGTTATAAGCTGTCAATGGATGATTATGAAACGTGGTACACATGTTTCTTGTTTTTAGAGGGTGTACCTATGCTATTTTTGAGATGAAATAATAAATTTTTTCCGAATTATGGCAACTGATTGAGTTTTTTAGCAAAATTGTAGGCCTCCTATATGTCCTAGCTACATACATAGAAATTTTGCTGCAGTTGTCAGCTGTCAATGGATGATTATGATACTTGATACACATGTTTCTTATGATTGGAGGATGCACCTGTGGTATTCATGAGATGAAATATTAATTTGTGTCCAAATTATGAGATTTTAGACTCAGTAATTCGCTAAGTATAAGGTTTTTTGTTAGACAAAAATGTACTGAAAACTTACCTGAGTTTGTCAGGTTTTTTTGTGGATGATAATGAGACTTGGTACACATATTTCATGTGCCTGTGTTATTTATGAGATGAAATATTAATTTTTGTTTAAATTTTGAGGGTTTCGTCTCATTAATTTGCCAATGATAATGTACATACATGTACACCTGTGCATGGAAAGTTTGCTGAAGCTGTCAGCTTTCATTGGATGAGTTTGAAACTTGCTACACAAGTTTTAATAATGTGATTCGCGGATGTGCATGTGCTATTTAAGAAATACGACATGAAATATGAATTTTTGTCCACATTATCGCAGTTTAGACTTTGTATGTTTCCATTGATAAGATTTCTGTTAGGCAAAAAATTACAGGCACCTCTGTACATGGAAAGTTTGCTCTACATATATGTTTTCACTACTGCTGCAGTGAGATGTTGGGGTTTTCACAACTCTTGTTTCTCTCAGAATGATGGCTTTTGTAATCATTTAACCACTACTTCTGATTTTTTGAAATGTCTTATATTTCATATGGACAGGAGGAACTGAAGCACTTTCAGCACAGATTGAAGAAACACGAGTATTTTAAGGAGCAGGTCTCTCTGTCAGAGAAGAGTTTACGTGGTGAGGTGAAGGATGGATTCTACCCTGATAAACACGAAGAACTGGAGAAAAAAGCCAAAGATTATGAATATAAGGTAGGTCCCTAAGGGATATGACAGACATGCTAGACAGAAAACAGAGAACCACTTATGATGTAGAAATACTTGAAACATGTCTTTATAAATCGTAACTTCACCAATAGTGTTAATATTGAGGAAAATGGATCATTTTGATGACAGACTTGCATAACATGAAATTAATTTTGCTGTCAACAAAACTGAATATGAATTATTCATCAGTATAGTGTAGCATATTATAAGTTATACCAGGCGTTTGTTTACAGGCTGGTTTTTCGTTGAGAATATAAATATATAAACATGAGCCCGTTTATCTTCTCTACGAAATACCAGCCTGTATACCCATGCAAAAGAATGGTATAACAGATTTTGTAGATCACCAACATCAAAGATAGACCGGTATAACCCAACACTGAACAACGTAAAAACATCGGAAGTCGGACATGCAGGGTTTATCCTCATCGAAATTAATTTGACAAAAAATTTAAAATCCATATTTATCATGGTTACGTGTTAATATATACTGTTTAAGAATTATTTAATATTTGTATTTCATTTAAAATATAACGAGGATCAATCCAAGTTATTTTGACAATTTTATTTACAGGTTAAGAAGATCCAGAATGATCTGAGGACAAGGATAGAAGATGCTCTACAGAGACATACTGAACTTTGACACAAAACATAGTAACATACAGAGACATACTGAACTTTGACACAAAACATAGTAACATAGAGAGACATACTGAACTTTGACACAAAACATAGTAACAGACAGAGACATACTGAACTTTGACACAAAACATAGTAACATACAGACATACTGAACTTTGATAGTAACTGAGACTACTGAACTTTGACACAAAACATAGTAACATACAGAGACATACTGAACTTTGACACAAAACATAGTAACATACAGACATACTGAACTTTGACACAAAACATAGTAACAGACAGAGACATACTGAACTTTGACACAAAACATAGTAACATACAGAGACATACCGAACTTTGACACAAAACATAGTAACATACAGAGACATACTGAACTTTGACACAAAACATAGTAACAGACAGAGACATACTGAACTTTCACACAAAACATAGTAACAGACAGACATACTCAACTGTGACACAAAACATAGTAACAGACAGAGACATACTGAACTTTGACACAAAACATAGTAACAGACAGAGACATACTGAACTTTGACACAAAACATAGTAACATACAGAGACATACTGAACTTTGACACAAAACATAGTAACAGACAGAGACATACTGAACTTTGACACAAAACATAGTAACAGACAGAGACATACTGAACTTTGACACAAAACATAGTAACAGAGACATACTGAACTTTGACACAAAACATAGTAACATACAGAGACATACTGAACTTTGACACAAAACATAGTAACAGACAGAGACATACTGAACTTTGACACAAAACATAGTAACAGACAGAGACATACTGAACTTTGACACAAAACATAGTAACATACAGAGACATACTGACCTTTGACACAGAACATAGTAACAGACAGAGACATACTGAACTTTGACACAAAACATAGTAACAGACAGAGACATACTGAACTTTGACACAAAACATAGTAACATACAGAGACATACTGAACTTTGACACAAAACATAGTAACAGACAGAGACATACTGAACTTTGACACAAAACATAGTAACATACAGAGACATACTGAACTTTGACACAAAACATAGTAACATACAGAGACATACTGAACTTTGACACAAAACATAGTAACAGACAGAGACATACTGAACTTTGACACAAAACATAGTAACATACAGAGACATACTGAACTTTGACACAAAACATAGTAGCATACAGAGACATACTGAACTTTGACACAAAACATAGTAACAGACAGAGACATACTGAACTTTGACACAAAACATAGTAGCATAGAGACATACTGAACTTTGACACAAAACATAGTAACATACAGAGACATACTGAACTTTGACACAAAACATAGTAACAGACAGAGACATACTGAACTTTGACACAAAACATAGTAACATACAGAGACATACTGAACTTTGACACAAAACATAGTAGCATAAAACACATTTTATGGTAATCCCTCCAATAATTCAATCACAGAAAGTGAAGTTTCCCACCATAAAATCTGGAGAAGATCAAATTTATTAGAAAACAAAGTTGACAAAATGGTCCAAAATCATGCAAATAATCCAATATTTCTTTGTTATTCCAATGATTTTAGAGAGGGATAAGAATTATTAGAGTAGCGGACTGGAATGTGTCCCCAAAATTGGGTGTCATTGAATTCTGATAGGGGAGTTGAATTTTCACAGGGATTACCGTAATTGACTTTCTCTCAGAATCAAATATGCAAGGTCGCATGAATGGAAAGCAAGACACTTGCTGAATTCTTGAAACTACTAATGTTTGATACACAAACCACAAGAGTCTGAGTCATCAACAGTATTATATAATAACTTTATGTAAATGCACCTTTCGAAATCCCCTTTTGATGACATTAGAATTTATCTATTTTGCAACTAAATGAATTATATTCAAGAATGAAATAAATGCAAAAATTTGTGCCCTTAATCACTAAGAATTTAAAAATACTGTATGCCTGACAAATTTGATACAAGTGCTTGTATCATGATTTTAAACATATAAGACTGGATAATCCATCCTGAAATTTAACCTGGTAGTGTTATATGTTAGCATCGTGTTACAAGCACTTAAGAATACGGTGGTACACTTTAATAACCAGCAGTTGGTGACAAATAGATCAACTTTTATTTTGTGACCTGGAAGAAATGAGTCAATCTCACTAATTTTATTAATAGGCTCCTGCTTCATCACCATTTGTGCTATGAATTTTGTGAACTTTGATATATTTGTTCAAGATATGGTGTTAGGGGCAAGGAATTGGCGGCACTTGCATTGGTGACATAGACAAAAGACAAATGTACTTTGACCCCATGACCTGTGAGACATGATTTCAACCTCACTCATTTTCAATAGGCTTCTTTGTGCATGTGAGATACATGTACATATACAAATTAGAATACCCTAACACCATTTTGGCCGAGGTGTAAACAGCTCAAATCTGTGTAATTCTGCCTCAAAATCTTGATTTACATCTGCAATGTGCAGTATACCTGTCATGAAATGTATTAGCCATATAATTAGTTTGAGATAATTTATTATAATTTATTCAGAATTGACAGCAGATTGACAAATCACACAGCTCTGAGAGTCAAACCAGTTAAACTCTGCAGTGATGTTGCCAGACTTCTGTATGACTATATCTTCTAATATAGATTACATCTTTGATCTCTAGTATATATTTACTCATTTTATTCTTTGCCTCAAGATATATTAATACTCAGTGAAGTAGGCCAACTGGCAAAGTGCTGAATTTGGTCTTAGTATAGAGAAACATCCACAGTTGAGGAGACTATATGTGCATGTATAAGAGACAACAGTCCACTAAACATTGGCTTTAGCATGCTGTGTATCAAGCTCTACCAGGCATTCATTACGTTCTGCTTCGCGCCTCTCCATTTATCACTGTCAGGGTCTCACGGACTCTGTCGGAGTTGACCCAATGTCATCTGTTGCCGCAGTAAACCTGTAGCAACCATCTAAATGGGAAAATTGATATCAGCCGTGACTCACCGATATATATTTCCGTAACATATAGTTCTAGGGTAATTTGTCAGAAAGCTGCCTTCAAACTGTGTGATGCTGCCATTTTGAAATACATTGAAAAACTGCTGAGTGTATTTCAAGATAAATATACATTTTGCGATCAGTAAAACAGAACAATTCTTGGTTTCTGCAAAAATCCTGCAAAAAATGGTGAGACTCCTACAGGGGTAAATGGAGCGTAGCACAAAGCACTGTGGGAGAGGATGGCTGTGTACATGTGGGGTTACATCTACGTGTACACATTCAATCAGATGAGTCAGTGAGTCTTGATCTCAATCAGATGAGTCAGTGAGTCTTGAACTCAATCAGATGAGTCAGTGAGTCTTGATCTCAATCAGATGAGTCAGTGAGTCTTGATCTCAATCAGATGAGTCAGTGAGTCTTGAACTCAATCAGATGAGTCAGTGAGTCTTGATCTCAATCAGATGAGTCAGTGAGTCTTTATCTCAATCAGATGAGTCAGTGAGTCTTGATCTCAATCAGATGAGTCAGTGAGTCTTGAACTCAATCAGATGAGTCAGTGAGTCTTGATCTCAATCAGATGAGTCAGTGAGTCTTGATCTCAATCAGATGAGTCAGTGAGTCTTGAACTCAATCAGATGAGTCAGTGAGTCTTGATCTCAATCAGATGAGTCAGTGAGTCTTTATCTCAATCAGATGAGTCAGTGAGGTCATGATCTCAATCAGATGAGTCAGTGAGTCTTGATCTCAATCAGATGAGTCAGTGAGTCTTGATCTCAATCAGATGAGTCAGTGAGTCTTTATCTCAATCAGATGAGTCAGTGAGTCTTGATCTCAATCAGATGAGTCAGTGAGTCTTGAACTCAATCAGATGAGTCAGTGAGTCTTGATCTCAATCAGATGAGTCAGTGAGTCTTGATCTCAATCAGATGAGTCAGTGAGTCTTGATCTCAATCAGATGAGTCAGTGAGTCTTGATCTCAATCAGATGAGTCAGTGAGTCTTTATCTCAATCAGATGAGTCAGTGAATCTTGATCTCAATCAGATGAGTCAGTGAGTCTTGATCTCAATCAGATGAGTCAGTGAGTCTTGAACTCAATCAGATGAGTCAGTGAGTCTTGATCTCAATCAGATGAGTCAGTGAGTCTTGATCTCAATCAGATGAGTCAGTGAGTCTTGATCTCAATCAGATGAGTCAGTGAGTCTTTATCTCAATCAGATGAGTCAGTGAGTCTTTATCTCAATCAGATGAGTCAGTGAATCTTTATCTCAATCAGATGAGTCAGTGAGTCTTTATCTCAATCAGATGAGTCAGTGAGTCTTTATCTCAATCAGATGAGTCAGTGAGTCTTTATCTCAATCAGATGAGTCAGTGAGTCTTTATCTCAATCAGATGAGTCAGTGAGTCTTTATCTCAATCAGATGAGTCAGTGAGTCT
>JAVTVY010000927.1:0-36554 GCA_036873755.1 Hanleya hanleyi
GCAACAGAGAACAGAGGAGAACATTTCACCCAGAAGAAAAAGAAGAAGCGGGTACAGAAAAGGGGAAAAGATGTCCGGCTACGCAAGAGGGCAGAGACAAGGGGCCAGAGAGAGAGGACACCTCCCGTCCAAAAAATGAACGATGAGGTGTATTATGTATGGGCGATCTCCACTTCAACATTGGGTTCTAACACAGAACGGCAAAGCCAATTATATCTACCCTGTGTAGAGTGTTCGAACCAATTTGCCCGGTTTGCCGTAGCCCCGTGCGGTCATTCGGCATTGTGTCAAGTCTGCATCCATCGTCGGGCCCAAATACCTACCTGTGCAGAAGCCAATCATCCCCAACCATGTGAACTGTTACCGCTTACCTGTACCGTATGCGCAGAGAGAAGACGCCGACTTCAGATGCCCTCAACGATGTAATTTATTACATAGCAAAAAAAGAAAAAAAACAGAAAAAAAAATTGTCCTTTTCAGGACATTATCTTTTCCGAAAGAGAACTGCTAATCATACGCACAAAATTAAACACGAGATCCCCACACCTTATAACCCCTGTGTTCATTCAAAATAAAAGCCCCGTGATCCATTCGGGCTATTTTTATCAAAAATAAATTACCCCAATTATCTTTTCCGAAAGAGAACTGCTAAATCACACGCACACAATTAAAAAAACGAAATCCCCACACCTTATAACCCCTGTGTTCATTCAAAATAAAAGCCCCGTTATGCATTCGGGCTATTTTGATCAAAAATAAATTACCCATTATTCGGGGTTATGTCCTCCCGGTTGAAAAAAAAAAAAAATAACAATCCGTTATCGCGCAGATTGTTTTATTAATTAATGGGGCAAAAAGAAAAAAAATCCTGTGTTTGATATATGTGATAGAGATCCGTTCTGACAAGAACGTTTTCATATAGGCCAGGGATTGTTTTGTTTTGATTTGCTAAAAAAAGGAGAGTAATGTAGGACATTCTGTGCGTTAAATTCATGTGCTCAGTTAAGAAGTTTCCTCTCTCGGAAGAAATGGTTTGCTCTGAAAAGAGCATTTATTTGTTTACCCAGTTTATTCTGGGAATTTTTTTACCCAGTTTATTCTGGGGAGAGTAGCTTACATCTCAGTTGTACGGTGGCACTCAGTCGTCCGGTGGCTCACGTGGTGACTCACGGGGAAATACCTGCAGGCGCTGATCCCATATTCTTCATTAATATCGTCGTCAAGGGGGTACCCATTTACAAATTGAGCTGCCGAAATCGTAGGGGGAGGCTCTTCATACACAATCTCGGGTCTGTCATCATCATCCGAGTCCAAACAGCAAGGCAGGTCCTCCAGTGGGAAGGGGGGTGGTGGAATTTCCTCCTCTCCTTCTTGTCGGGACGCTGTACTTGTAGGTGGTGGTGGTGTTGTGGTGGGTGACGACAGCACTTCCTCACATCTTAATACGTCGAAGACATGTTCGGGCACTGTGGTTGCCGCTGGGCCAGGAGGACTGGGATGCATTGAATGCATGACTTGGTAGAGTTGATCGAACCAGTCCTCCTGGTTGATGGTAGACTGTGCGGCAACCAACAGTGCCCGCACATTATTCGACGTTGTACACCCTTCTTCATCTTGGTGGAGTAAATTTGCCCGCCAGCCGCTAAATTCGTCTCGCCAAAATCGTCGTATGTATTGGCGCATCACTCGCTCTATTCTTTGGCTTAATCTGGGCGTCGTACTCATCTTGGCTGTTGTTTTGGTGACTCTGAAAATTTTTATGGTGATCGTATGGAAGAGAAGCCACTATATATAAACAAGACGCGGACGTCAGCGAAATCGTGTAGGCAACGGGGAGATTGTGGGGACACTGGAAAATTCGGTGTGTTTCCTTCTGAATTATAAATGCCTGTTATTTTTACAATACAGCTCACCGCTCGTAGAATTTTTAGTTCCAATTCATCTCAGATAAATCAAGGACTTGTATTAAAAATTTCAGCCGTCTACCCCTTGACTGCGTCCTGATTTTTAATTTTTACCGAGTTTCCGAGCCGTACTCTTCGACTACGCAAAATACCGAAAACCCGCTTCATTCAAAATCAATGAATGGTCTGGATTAAAAATAGAGCCAGTCTATCTCTTAGCAATCGATACGCCTGCCCTGAAAATTCCAGCTCGTTTCGATCATGAGAACTGTAGCAAATCAATAAAACAGTGCGGGAAGAACGCACATTTCTACGCAGTTCGCGGGTTAAATTTCGCGCCGACAGAATTGCGTCAGACACAACGGAGTTGCGGCCCCTTGGAAAAATGCATTGTACCAATTTATGCGGTTTGATAATTTATTAAATGTGTTTGTCGTAGGAATACCCTTGTTTTATTAAGGTAACATTATAAAAAGGATGTGGGCTACCTATTTCAGTCATTGATTCCGTGAATTAACGGTGCCTTAAATTTATAAGCTGTATCATGCGTACTAGGGGTACACACTTTATTTTAAAAAACCCTTCACGTACCTAGAGGCTGTATGACGTATATACTATGGCTTGGCAAGCCTCGGGTTTCACTATTTTAGAGTACTAGGGTTGTTCAGGTAATTATTAAGACTTGAAATTCGAGTCTAGCCATGCACTAAATTTTATTTTTATCTTCGTAGGAGTCCAGACTCTTAATTTAACCACTCGGGGAGCGTCTAAAAAAATAATGGCAGTGTTAAATAATTTCCCAGGGTATTTTTTTTATTTTAAAAAATTGAATCGATCTATATATAAATTTTTGTCGGGCTAAGAGCGTCTCCCTTTCTCCAGCTTCAAAGAGTCGGAGCACATCGAATTTGTCATCACCCCTTGGACCTCATTAGCGGCACCTTGTCAAGACAGGGAACATCTGGTTGGACATACACATCGGGGTACACCTCAGCATTATGAATGTGATTTGCTGCGTCGGGCTCGATAACATTATTTAACTGGGCAAGAGCCGAAACATTTTCTGTGACTTTGCACCAAGGATACGACCAGATCTCAGCCGTGTTGGAGAAACGACAATTGGACACGGACCGTCTGTCATGGGGTGTTTGCTCGAGACGTCCTTCAGCTAACTCATGGGTATCCTGTCGTGTACGATCTAAACACAGACCCGATGGATCGATTCATGGAACATTGGGAAGTTCGGGGACTAATTTGACATGTACGGACCAAATTCATCAAAACCTGTCTTCTTTATAGACGAAAGCGCTACAAAATTTTAAAAGCAACATTAAAATGGTGGTGGGGAACGATGCCGGATACTTTTTTTATAATTCGTTTATTTCCACATGTTCAACATAGTTACAATGTTACTACAATCACTTGAGCAAATTTACAAATTTGTCCCATTTACCATAGAAAAACGCTTCTTTTTCTTTTTCTACTGAAATAGTCTTTTCATTCTTGTATATACTTTTCATCAAATTCAGCAAAGTAGTTCTATTGTCTTTTGTACTATCCGTATCTCCAAAATAACAAGATTACTTTGTATTATATATTAGACATATTCCTGTTATTCATTCTATCTTGACATTATTTACGGCAATCATATGATCATGACATGAGACTTCTCAATCACATCTCATAACATCAGAATCTATTACAAATCCCATTCATTTGATTTGAAAAAAAGGACATTTCTGTTTTGTGCCCACCAAAAATTAAATTCAGATTTTACTGACATTTTTCTTTAAGACAAGAAAATGGTATTGCATTAGACCATTTGGTTACTCAATTAATGTCTAAACTATTTAATAATGAATAATGGAAAAGACATATTCAACCTTCACACATTTTAAATATAGCTTGTTTTATCATAACCCATTACAAATAGATAATGCCACAGACGTCTAACATTGGTTTTCCTTAAATTAACTATAATGACCTAGTTCTTACATTACATTTCTTATTTTATCAAATGCATACAGTAAAACAAAATTACCAATTCATTTCTTACATTCTCGTGCCCAAAACAGTTGGCTATATCACTGTTATGATTACCAAGATTTGAATATTAAATATTCCGGTATATAGGAGTACTGTAACTACAATTCAAATCCAGTGACGTTCTCAGATTTTAGATTTAACGAAATCCTTTTCTCAATGTAATGTGAAGTTCCTATGTTAAGAAAAAAACAAAATAATAATAATAATAAACAAATTTCTTTTTGTTTTGTTTTGAATATTATGATATTTTTTCTGCATTATTCGTCAGTCTATCTTGATATGAATTTGCCACATCAACTGATTCATGTCCGTCTACCAACAGTGAATTGGATTTGTGGACTATTCCACCCACTCAAACCAGTGTAGCCGAAGGACGTTGGGTAGAACATCGACCCCTGGCTAGCCTGACGGGCGTGGGTCCCGTAGAATTTTCCATTGAAAACAAAGATACGGCCTACCTGGATTTAGCCCACACCTACTTGTACGTGAAAGCTAAAATAACGAACAAGGACGGGACGAACCTAGCGGAGAATGCGAATGTAACCCCGGTGAATCTTTGGCTGCACTCCATGTTCCAACAGGTGGATAGGTATCATATTGAAGCTGACGTGAAATGCTTCACAATGATACCTCACTCGACCCGATTGGACCATTAGGGACGCCTCTAACCTCAAAAAAAGATTATTTGAAGATAATTATCAACATCCGGTGAATGAAGATTTTTTATTTTAGAGGTAGTGGGTCGAGTGAGGTATCTAATGGAAGCTGACGTGAAATGCTTCACAATGATACCTCACTCGACCCGATTGCACCACTAGGGGCTGCCCTAACTCCAATAAAGGCTATTTTGAATTTTCTGCGCATGCGCGAAGTCCAAAGGCTATGAAAATAACCTTTTTTGGGGTTTAGAGGCGTCCCTAATGAACCAATCGGGTCGAGTGAGGTATTAAATTGAAGGTGACGTGAAGCAGCATCTGATAGACTGGGTATGGGCTTGAATTAGGGTAATTGTGCGCATGCGCGAAGATGATATCAAAAATATCAATCTTGAAAAATAGCCTTTTTGGAGTTAGAGGCGTCCCTAATGGACCAATCGGGTCGAGTGAGGTATCAAATTGAAGGTAACGTGAAGGAGCATCTCATGAACTGATGTAGGTTGAACTATAAGCATTCTGCGCATGCGCAATCTTCAAAATAGCCGTTTTTGGAGTTAGGGCAGCCCCTAGTGGTCCAATCGGGTCGAGTGAGGTATCAATGTGAAGCATTTCACGTCAGCTTCCATTTAATACTTCACTCGACGCACTACCTCTAAAATAAAAAAATAAAAAATCTTCGTACACCCGATGTTGACATTTATCTGCAAAATAGCCTTTTTGGAGCTAGGAGAGCCCCTAGTGGCCCGATCGAGCCGAGTGAGGTATCAATGTGAAGGTGAGATGAAG
Source organism: Hanleya hanleyi (assembly GCA_036873755.1). Classification (NCBI taxonomy): domain Eukaryota; kingdom Metazoa; phylum Mollusca; class Polyplacophora; order Lepidopleurida; family Hanleyidae; genus Hanleya; species Hanleya hanleyi. The sequence continues at coordinate 5,393 of JAVTVY010000927.1, forward strand.
GGCCAGCTGATGGACTGGTGTGGGTTGAACTATCAGCATTCTGCGCATGCGCAAGAATGGAAATAGACGTTTTTGGAGCTATTTGACTATTAAAAAAAGGAAAAAAATAAACACTAAGCATTTTTTTAATTACTATTTTTTTATTAACACACAATGAACGTATTCACAATTGAATTTAATACAATTATAGGTAAGTATTGAATTTTTTAATACAATTAACAGTGAAAAAACTCTGAAATTTTTATAATACAATCTCTCCAGATCAATACATGTTTTCCTTGTTCTCAATACTTGGTCAACAAGACTTGTTTGAATTCATCATCATCTTTCCACAGTTAGTGTTCGACATGTTACAAGTCCAAGTAAGTGGTGCTCACACCGTCGGCCAATACTTTTCGTTTGGGATAAAAGAAAGTAAAGGCGTCTCGTTGCTGAATATAGCTCCGCATCTGGTGGTCGACGACCCGGAATCCTCGGTTAGTGCCACTCGCACTGGCCTGGCTTTGCAACACGCCCAGGTAGAGAGCTTTGTCGATGTTGGGATCGCGCCGGCTCACCCCTTTACAGCTAAATTTATTTTCCTCGCCTCCTCCATCCCCTCCTCCGTAACAGTAGTAGGTCTTGGAGGAGAGCGCAATCATAGCATCGCCGCTCCACTCCAGCTTAAAGAGCCCGGGTGTCCGCTTATCGTAGGTGTAGTGATCGCGTCGGGGTAGCCACTGGTCCCGTTCCGCCTCATACTGTTCCCGTAACTCGGGTTTCACCAGGGACTCCCAATCGGCGTGGGAGACGGCCATGTAGGCCGAATCGGTGTCCATCTCCATGAGTTGCCAGTCTGACGCATTAAAATAGACACCCATAAAATCATAGATGAATTCCAGCATCCTCAGCTTGGCCACCTGATAGACCATACATCCAATCTGCAAGGGTAAGTTGTACCGGATAGTCTTCTTGGCTGAAGTGACTTCATAGGTGTCGTCATCGATCACCTCCACAGATCGAAAGAGAGGCAAATTCACTCTTTTGCGGGCTTGGGCAGTACTACAAATGTTCACGTTGACGTGCTTATCCTGGTTGGTTACTGTCTTTCCATAATAACCATTTCCAGTGAGCTTCCAAGATTCAGCGATGATGGCCTGACTCGGGTCTTGATCACCTTGACGACGGGCCTTCGTCACGAGGTCCGCATTCTCCGCAAAACAAGCCTCAGGTACGTACTGGATGACCTGATAGATTTGAGTAATTTCCAAACCGTGCTTCATATACCACTGCAATAAGGGGGTGCCCAGCAAGATCTTCTCGGCCCACATACTTCCAATTAACATGCGGCGAGGTTTAGGCAAACACTCGTGCTGCTCCGCATAGGCGCCCATGGTCTCCCCAATATCCGTCCGACCCACCAGCGTGTTCTTGAAGATAGGCGGACACTGGGCGAAGAGGGGCTTGAGAGTGTCGGGAACATGCACATCACATTCTACAAAGCCGTAGAGCTGTCCCGAACGAATGGCGTCCAACATCTGAGGCAGACTTAGCAGTCGCCGACGACTCAAAGGGTACTCACGCTCTTTTAGGAACCGTTGTAAATGGGGCAGGGCCTTGCACATCGTGTGAAATTCACACTCCCACATCTCAATGAGATGGAATCCTCGCTCTTTCACGTAATCTCCGTTGGCCACTACTTCTTCGCGTAATTCTTGTGCCGATTTTCCACGGCGCTCATTGAAGCGTCCCGCACTGAAATGACATGCGTGGCCGTGCCAATAACACCCGTAAAACTGGAAAACAGTCGGTGTGCCTCGGACAAGGGCAAACCCATCGACGGGGAGTCGTCGATCTCCTATCCGCTTCTCTGTGGCGTTGGTCTGGTGACGAATATAAATTCCCCGTCGATAGGCTTCCCAGTCTAACCACTGGTCGGCGAGATGTTTGTACGGCGTCCGTTGCGGTGTGAAATGGTGACCTTCTGCCAACCAACGCGTATAATGACCACTGGGCATGGGTTGGGCGAGCGACCACAAGTACAAAGCATTCGCGTCAAAGCCAATGATTTTGGCACACGGTTTGCCACTGGGCAGTGTCGTCACATCCTTCTCGTGGTAGCGGTGAAAAATAAGGCTAGGGCCCCCCACAATGTTCCGCTTCAAACAATCGTGCATGTCTGCATCTTTTTGTTGTATGAGTGAAAAGTACGTAGGACACTCCTGAAACAGATGGCGAAGGGCCAGACCAGGTAAACTTAAGCACTCCTTGAATATGTCCACATGCATTTGGCGACGAAAGAGTTGCACCATTTTCTCGGCCGCTTCGAGAAAGGGAACCACATCTAGGTTGTTATACCACACCAGGAAATCTCGCAACGTCTTCATGCTGTGACGGTTCCACACTTGTTGGAGTTCGATGTAGGTGGCCTCCGGTAGAGCTGCCCCTTTCAGGTCATTGTAAAACGCTTCGCGGGGTGGCAACTGGGTGTCTTCTAAGCGGTCCAGGCTCGTCATATAGGTGTAAGGAAAGTAACCTTTCGTCTGGGTACAGTTATAGGCCTTGACCCACTGGTCATAGCTACAATTAGGTGCCAGGTAATTCCTTACATCGAGGAAATGCAGTGACGTGGTAGTGAGGGCCATATGGTTGTTGATCTTCTTGATCACCGACTTGAGGGTATCGGACTGGGCCAAGTAAGGGTAGAGAAATTCCTTGACCATGTTCAGATCGTAACGGCCCGAATTAAACCCGAGCACCGGTAACTGAGTCAGGTACTGCACGAACCCGGCTTTCAATTTCGCCGCATACGGTTTCGGCAGGGGGACATCCTGCGACTGCAGAGGCTGCGACTGGGATTGCGGCTCAGACTCGGACTCGGACTCTTCATCATCGCTGAACGCTACACCAGGTTCAGGAATGCGGTCGTCCAGCTGGGTCAGTACGTCCTCGAACTTGGCCACCATCAATGCCGTACTGGCCGCACTGACTTTCTCTAAATACTCCATCATACGGGTGATCAACTCATGGGATTCGCCCGTGGACACGAAACACACCGGAGCAGCGTCATAGCCAGGTACATTGGATGAAATGCTGACACTCAGAGGAATATGGCGCTGTGTCCACTGTGTTTTCGCCGAAAACAGGTCCATGGGCTCTAACAGGGCCTCAAAATCATAGCATGCCCGGAAGGGGAAATAACGATCCTCCTCCGGTATCATCACACCCTCATCGGCCAGTTCCTGAAAAATAGTAGGTGCATTATGATACACGCCACCCGGATAGACTCGCTTGACACTGTTGTCACAGGTTTTCTCGTGGCGATGTAAGTTGTAAGACGTTTTAAACACACGATGGCATTGGGCACAACTGAAAGACTGAGCGTACTGGCTCATATTGTAAATGAGAGAAAAATGACTCACGCCATTGTCATCGAATACATTCACTTTCATGGTAGCAGCATACCGTTCTGTGGATCGCCGAACCAATTCAGCCACAAATGTATCCTCCTCCTCCTCCTCACATCGTAATCGATACACAAAGATATTAATATCGAACAGTCTTTCCACGTCATCCAAATTCTTAAAGGGAACGCCACGGAAGTGCCGCTTATCCATGTCTTGCTGCTCTAAATACTCCTCCCAATAGCCATCGGCCACTGTGTTACAATTCTGGGGGTCACACTCGTCCAGATGCACGGCCAAACATCGAAACAGACATTTCCGGTCTTTGTAGGGCCCCTTTTTCCCTCCTGTTAATGCATTCAGGCCTTGTCGATGATACAACCACGGGGGAAGTTCTACAGGAGCACCGATCGGGTGATCTCGCATTTTCGTGACGAAAAATGTAACGTTAGTCACCATTTCCACAAGCCATTGCGTATTGGGGCGTTGCAACTGGGCCCATTCCAACGGGTCTAATGTAGTGAGTTGCTCGACCACCGGCTCCAGAGAAATCGCATCTGTGATGGTGAATGGCTGGTCAAACACATACGAATTATTACTCGGGTAGAAATACCGCAGTTGGTCCGTCTCCTTATGCCGTAAGATATACCCAAATGTCATATTCAACTTATAGGCCGTCACCTGATCTTTGAAAATGTTCTCGGCATAGGTAGTGAGATACGTAAGGTCCTCCAGCCGAAAATTGTACAAGTCCAAAAGACGACGGTCAAGGTGAAAACAATGGCGTATGGTAGCCCAGTGTCGTTGATAAATGACCCTCACACGCTCGTCTTCAGGCAAGACTTCAACCGGAGGGGCTGCTGGGTCCAAGGGAAAATCTTCTCCACGTCTCATGGTTTTCGTCTCATACAAGCGGATAGGCAAGCAGACAAACAGACAGGGAGGCAGACAGGCAGATCAGGTAAGTCCAATTGAAATACATCCCTTTCCCTAAAAATCGACTGCTTTTATACGTTTTCCCCGTGAGTGGGTGGGTTCAAAATGGCGGACCCTTATTTTACACACACAACACCAAAAGCCACCATTTTAAACCCACCCACTCACTTCCCAGGTCAAATCAGTGCAACCGAGTGAGTGGGTGGGTTCAAAATGGAGGACTTTCAACGTCCCAGAGAAAATAAACGGCCACCATTTTGAACCCACCCACTCACATAGCACTCAATCACCCCGGTGAGTGGGTGGGTTCAAAATGGCGGACCCTTATTTTACACACACAACACCAAAAGCCACCATTTTAAACCCACCCACTCACATCCCAGGTCAATCAGTGCACCCAAGTGAGTGGGTGGGTTCAAAATGGCGGACGTCAAACGGCCGCCATTTTAAACCCACCCACTCACATTAAAAAAAAATTAACTCACGTATGCGAACCCCCCCTATGGCAACCCAAAAATTCACTTCGCGCATGCGCAGTGACGCGCTAGCCTTCCGTTTTACTCATTGTATACTACTATGGCTTATACAATAGTCAACTACTGTTGAGTCCTTACAAGTAAGTGCACCTTCATACTGATCTTTACCACATCTACCATTCATAATCAGCACATTTTGATTCTTACATAATTCTAGTAATCTATAACCATAATTGTTAGGTCTATGATTATCTCCAGATTTTCGCTTAAAATTAAATCCTGCTGCAGGTAGGTCAACACTATCATTCAAATCAAATTTCATCTGTTCATCAATTTCAACAAAACTAAGAATATCCTCGTCCAGAATAACAAAGTCATCCGAGTCACTAGTATATGCATTAAAATCACCCAATAAGCTAATAACATACTGGTTGTCATAATTTTTATCCATGATATCATTTTCTAACTTATCAAATAAATCAATACTCGAATATTCTGATTTTTCAGGAGGGATATAAATTGCACCAATAAGTAGGTCTTTCTCAAGATTTACAATATTTTTATTAAGTGAGAACCACTGAACAATATCACTGTCTGGCTTGTAAATATGAGCATATTTCATAAGTGATAGCTTTATAGCCACCCCGATACCACCAGATCTATAGTTAGATACCATTTTCCTGTTGTTAAGAAACAGTTTATAACCAAGACTAGAGAATTTCTCAACACAGTCATTATCCAAATCATCTGTTTTGGTTTCACAAAAAATAATAATATCATGTTTAACAATTTCTGACTCAAACTCATCATACAATAATCGCTTATTTAAGCTACATACATTCAACAGGGCAAATCTTACCACTGTCTGTGACTGAGACAAAGAATATAAGTGGTCATAGGGGAGATAACTCCTCTCGTCACATTTAGAGACAGTTGTAGAGGGACTAGATGTATTTGATGTTAGCGTATCAGAATTAGCACTAGACATGCTTGATTCATGCATACTTGCAGTAGGCATAGTCATAAAATTGGTGTTGTAATTATCAGAAAATGTTTTGACAAGTTCATCCATAATTCGATTGGCACATTCTTTGACGAAGACTTCCAATGTCAGTCTTGACTCGCTTGACTCTGAATAAAGTCCTGTAGACCAAAATGTTTCTGGTTTAACCACAGCAGTACTACTTTTACTCTCACAAGAACTGTTCAAAAAAGAGTGTTCTATTTCGGAGATCACATTATCACTGTTTACACTGTTACGGTCTATATCTGGAATCATATCATTGTTTGCACTCTTGTTGTCTATATGAAAATCTGATATTGCAATATCATTGTTTACACTGTTGGTTATACCTGAGATAATATCATTGTTTACACTGTTGTTAATATCTGAGATAATATCATTGTTTACACTGTTGTTTATATCTGAGATAATATCATTGTTTACACTGTTGTTTATATCCGAGATAATATCATTGTTTACACTGTTGTTAATATCTGAGATAATATCATTGTTTACACTGTTGTTCTGTTTTTCGGAGATCACAATATCATTGTTAACGCTATTGTTCGCTATATCAGGATCGATAATTTCACCAACAATCTGATTTGATTCAGTACATGGTTGGCAATGATCAACACAGCCATGACGGCTAATGAAACTTGTATTTTCAATTTTGGCAATGATAATATCAAGAGACTGATGTCCAGCACATCGGCTGGAAGACACTGGTTTGAAACATAATGAATTAATACAGTTACAAACAATTTCATCAACTTTTGGAACTGGATTTAGTACGTCAGCAGTAAAGCACTTATCAATGATCTCCGACAGAATGGACGAATTAACAAAATTTTGGGTAGCACAATCAGAATTCAAACCCAAATGTTCAAGCACGTCATGGACTTCAGTACCGATAATATCTTGTGCTGTGTCAGCAAAACAACCAACAGAAATATCACTAACTTGAATCGAAAAAAACTCAACATCAGAACAGTTAACATTTGAAACAGGTGGAATAATATCCGCATTGTTTGCGATGATGGGGTTGACAAAAGAGTTCTCTGGATCTCCGAAGACTGTCCTAAAATTGCAGTGGGGATAACACCAAGTTTTCAAGACCAAGTACTTTGTAGTCAATGTCATCCATTCCCAGTTTGAAGAGGTCATCTGGGTTCTCAATGATCACAGGTTTGTCAGGTTGGCCAGATCCTACAGGACCCCCATGCATCCAGCATCGGATCTTCCCATCTCTGGAGGAAACGCTCTTCACTCGAGGGTGGTTCTTTACCACATGGAGGAGCTTCGCACGTAGTGGAGTGAGGTCATCATTGAGGTACGTTTGCTTGTACTTTTCCTTCTGTTTCAGATCTTTCGCGTTCTTCATTACTTTGCTTTTGGTGTTGCGTGAAACGAATTTTATCAGGATCGGTCGCGGTCGTGTCATCGCTGGATTTCTCCATCCCGGATTTCGGTGAATTACAGAGATATCTTCTTTTTTGATTTCAATATTTATGTCTCTCATGATATGGGTAAATGTAGCCTCGACATCTTCATCTACAGACTCAGGTACTCCAGTCAGCCGTATGGTGTCACGTCTTTCGTATTGATCATGTCGGTCAAGTTCATATCTCAGCAGCAGCAAGCTGCGTTGAAGCTGTTCGTTCTGTCGATTCTGAGTGGCCGCCATTTTATCAGCCACGGTTGACACTGCGACATTGACTGCTTTTCCAACGGCCGATGTGACAGCCACACTCAAAGCTGAAATCAAGGACGGCATCAGTTGTTTTACAACCTCACTGGCAATAGCCGTCGCGTCTACTACCTTCTCACCAGGGCTAACTTCGTCACGCGTGTCGTTCATGGCATTGTAGGTCGGAGAAGTCACCGTCCGAGAAGGCCTCTCTTTCGCGCCGTCATTGAGCCTCGACAGCATGATCTCTTCGACCTCAGATCTTAGGCCCGTCTCACTCCCTATCTCCATGCCCATATAGTTAGTAACAGAATCGTTGGGGGGATCATCCAGTTTAAATTTCTTAGCCCCAGAATTTGTTGGAGAGTTTTCCAATAAACGTTTAGCCTCAGCTACATGCGTGTCCGTCGTTGCCGCCATCTTAACTTGACCCTCCGCACACTCCGGACCTGTGCATTTTTTTAAGTCACATAGAGTGACATCATCCTCTATTAGCGGCGTCGTTTCTCCTAATATGGTGCCCACTAATTAGGTCAACCAATCAATAACGCTCTTGTGCGACCCATTTCGAATTTCATATGTTTTCGAGGTCAGTGACGTCTCGTGTCTATTTATAAGTTATTTGAACATTGAGGGGGTCCAGATATATCAAGGGAAGTTCGAAGTGGGAACGTAGAAATTGGCTGGATAAAATGAAGATGCACATTTCCAGCTAATGATAATCGTGGTTAAAACGGTCGGTGTCCGGTTATTTTCGTTTCGTTTGACCAAATTACTAAAGGCAAACGGAACTAAATGTAAACACGTTCCAAACGATTATAGGAAACGAAACGCATTCAATATCGCTTAATTTTTCTTTTAGCAAAACGCGTTTCCCTCGTCAAACGCGTTTGCTCTGATCGAAACGCGTTTATGAAAGTTTTTTTTCGTTCAACTCTCGCAAATTTGCGTTTTTATTTTGCAAACCAGGCCAAGAAGCCCTCCTGTCGGGGCTTTCCTCAACAGCTATTATTAATCCCTGTGTTATGAAATAACTATATGTGGCGTAGCCTTTAATATACAGGGGAAAAACGTAATTTTATTTTTGTTTAAAGTGATCGTAAACCCTCAAGTAAAGTTTCCATCAAATGAAAGACCATTGCAAACAGTGTGGGAAAATATTTATTTTATTTCTTTACGATTTTATTACACAGAGTAAACTGCAATTAAAGCATGGTATTCTATGGTGGTCTGTTACAATCATATTTAGGTCCAATGACGTCACACTGCTTTAATACATATATTTCAAACTTTGTATGCACTTTCCAGTGCTCGATTCAAGCTTAATGTGTGTATACTTTGAGTGTCAACACAGACTCACTGTTTCAATGTGCATGTTTCACCAAAATCTGGGAGATAGAGACTCATGAGTGTCAAGTCAATTTGAATCTTGTATTTAATTTCCCAGATTTTGGAACATGCACATTGGAACAGTGAGTCTGTGTTGAAACTCAAAGTATACATACCTCAAGCTTGAATCAAGCACTGGAAAGTGCATACAAAGTTTGAAATATACGTATTAATGCAGTGTGACGTCACTGGACCTAAATATGATTGTAACAGACCACCATAGAATACTATGCTTTAATTGCAGTTTACTCTGTGTAATAAAATCGTAAAAAATTAAAATAAATATTTTCCGATACTGTTCGTAATGGTCTTTCATTTGATGGAAACTTTACTTGAGGGGTTACGATCAATTTAATTAACGCCGTAAACTAAGGGACCATTCAAAATTTATCCTGAGAGGGGGGGGGGGTGAAATTTGAGGGAGGGGGTCACCAATAACTTCAAGCTCTACGAAGGGGGTGGGGGTCATGCGTAACTAGACTGTGTGTAGAGGGGGGTCACCAGTAACTTGGAATTTGTTTTCAATCGAAATAGGCTGTCACCTTTAGAAGACGGATGATAAATGGGCAGTTATTCAGCAGCTAGGTTTTCTTGAGCTTCTGTATGGATTTCATGTTTTTTAGGTCGAAGAGCCAGGGTGGACTTTAGATCAAGAAACACATGTATCAGCACACGGCTTTGTTTATCCATGGAGCCTACTAAAACAGTAGGCTCTATGGTTTATCATAAGGCTATACAACACAGTACCATAGACCTATGTTCAATTAGCATTCAGCTATGTACACACCTCCCGTAGTGTTGTAGGACACATTTGACAGCTAGGCCCCTATTCATACCAGCTAGATTTGAGCATGGAGCCTACTACATAGTATGCTCCCTGATTTGAGTTAGTACACAGTGCATGTAGCAACTCCTTTACCATGCTTCACCATGCACCGTAGGTTGTGGACATTGACTAGCTAAATAAATATAGCCCGCATTTTGAGACTGGAACAAACCATTCAATAATTTATGCTGTTCCACAGAAATAAATTATGGCGTACTACAAGATAAGTTGCACTGACGGTAGTTAATGTCATGATGAGGATAATATTATAAAATATAATAATTTTAATAGTTTTATAATATTATAGAACGCCGTCTATTTTTTGCCTGGTTTTTGTGGAGAGGCCGACATGATGAATTCATGAAATTGATCATGCCGGATTCATCCGTATCTTTATAAAGTTTATCTCTGTGTCAGTACAACAAACACAACCTCATTGTTTCCCTGAGCGGTTGTATGTAGTATTATCTATTATCATGATGCAGAATGACATAATTTTACCTCAAACCGGTGAATGCGAATAAATACGTCATACAGAGTTTAATATCCGAGCTCCTCGCAGTTACGTCTTAGTCACAGGCCCTCAAAAAGAGAGTTTTGGGGGGATGTGGGCGGTGGTATTAGGGTGAAGTGTCGAAATATGGGGTCTCTATACATAACCCCATGCTTTATATAAAAATACACCAAGGTCTGAAACGCACATTGAGTGAAACGAGAAATAAACGGTTTACCTCCAAACAAAATACATCAGCTTATTCTACAAGTGTCACTCTATATATTCCCGTCGTCAAATTAGTAAATTTGTGCAATTTTATACCTTTGCCGGGTGATTCAAAATCCAACGTAGCTGTCTGTTCATTCCGGCACACAGAGACGATGGCCTGCTTCGTTCTCAATTCTGATTGGTCAGCTGATCAGTGTGTGACCTCTCTTGCCAGAGGCGAGTCGCGACTGACAAATCAGAATTGAGAAAGAAGCGTGGGTTCATACTTTATGTAAGAATCACGAGACAATGCATACAATAGTCTGGGGACAACAATGTGTCTAGCCCTGTGCCTTTTCAACGAGACAAAGACAAAAGACAATAGTTCCTATATCGACCGAAGCGGGCCATCATCTCTGTTTCCTGGAATGAACGGTCAATTACGTTGGATTTTGAATCGCCCGGCAAAGGTATAAAATTGCACAAATTGACTCACCATATTTGCTGGTGTTTTGCTCAATTATATTCTGATTTACATGTGCGCCGTGTGTCACCAGCTTTTAACGTCTGTCGGCCTATCGCAGAATGTTCTGCTCGGCTCCCGGAACTTTTTCGCCGACGATCGTTTAAAAGTTTTCTTATGCTGGAACCCCGAGAAGTGGATATGCTTTCTACGCCATTTGTCGTAGGTCGTCACCTAGAGCGGCCACAGATGCATCGACCTGACGAACCCTCCCCTCTAATTTAGTGATTTATTTGTTTTGTTGGCGACTGCTTCCGTTCTTCCAGTCGGATGGCCAAAATCATAAAGCTACGTTTTTCATCCTCTGTGAGCCAAATATAACGCATTCTGGCTGGGCCTCTTACCCCAGAGATAATACTTTTCCCCGTGGCGTCCATAGTCCAAGTTCAGCGCAGTCCATAAAATGTGAGTAATACTCTTACCAGTCATGTTCTCCGTCATAGGTATCAGGCTTCATCTTTATTACCGTACTACGTTCCCCATCCCTCCCTGTTACATAGTCACCGTAACTGTTATCTCACCAACAGTCACGTGAATGTGTCATTTCAGGTACCGGTACAGCTCGTCTATTACCACCGGGACGCCTACTCGGAACTGTGCGTTCGTCCTTCTTGCCCTCCCCAGTAGTGCCAGCATTATCGCCACCCTCAGGTTGTACTGAATCCTGATATTTGTCGTCCGACGCATCAGGACCTTCCTTAGCAGCCTGATTTGTATTATCCCTTTGCTGTACTGTTACCTTTACATCAGGACTGTCAGCCATACTGTAAATGTAACTTGCCTCAATAATGAAAAAAAAAAAAAAAATCTGACTATTTCCAAGGTAACGCTATATATTTCATCCCATCTTGATGGTTCGTATCATTGAATACTAAATTTTGATTGGTATACCACTTCTGACATCAATGCAATTTATGTGACGTGTTCAATGAGAAGTTATGGTACTTAGGGTTATGACCTAATACCGACGGTCACGGATACATAAAGGGGAACAACTTTGCTGACATACCGGTAGAGGGCGGAGTGCAGAGGGGGTCAGATTTATCCTGCAGCCATACGATAGCTTGCCACGCTACGAATATATACATTTTGATACATTTGTATTATGACGTTCTCTTGTGACGTTTGTTATTTGGACCGCCAACAATGGTATCGCGAGTGGCGTCATCAGAATATGGATTGTTGCAACGTCATAGCGAATGATCGACGTCACAGAAGAACATACCAGATTCTTCAATTCATTTGGACTAGAAATATATATCTTACATCATACAACAAGAGCGCCTCGTGTGTCTGTCAATATGTTAGGATAGTCACTTTGCAGTACATCTGTTTTAATTTCATTTTGACCGCCCATTTATCGAACTGGAAACCGTTTTGCGTCAATTTCCTTTGATCGACCATGTTAACAATCTTCGATCTGACCCCCAAGCAGTCACGCCCTCTGCCGTGACGTTGGTAAAGTTGCTTCCCTTTGTACATCCGTGACCGTCGGTATACCAGATGTGTCTGTGACCTCTACACGTAACAAAAGTGATGATTTGGGGGTCTAAGTTGCTGATTAATTGTCAAGGATTAACCGAACCAGTAATATGCGTTTTCCTAATGGATTCGCCAGATGCATTTAATATTTACCAAAAAAACACAATACACGGTAGCTAAAGATAGTGGCAGGCTATACTGTTCATGCAAGTTTTCTCACTGTTTACATATAGAAATATAATTTAATTCTGTAACTCCCATAGTGCACCGAGGATCGTTTTTACTGTAGAGCGTTTTCTGTCCATTTTCTGAGCGTTAGAGCAAAGTTGACAGCAGTCTGAAATTTCCGTTCATTTCCCGCTACGTGCGTAGATAAAAACTGAAAAAATAGTGCACGCGTTTCCTGCCGCAAATTTGTCATATAATTCCACATTACTTATGAGACACAAGAGAATATATAGTTACGGAAAGATATGTCAATAAACACAGGAGTTCATGCTCAAACACAAAAGTATAATACTAGGGTCATTGTGACCTGTATGTCAAATGTCATACAGACCAGATAAAGTAACACGGTCACATGAGCGAGGGGAGGCGGAATCGAATAGATTATAAGAGATTTAATAGGGCATTATATAAAGTCACATCAGGTATTTAAATTGTAAATGGCCCAATTTGCAACAAAAACAACATGCAATTCAAGAATGTGTATCGAAGAGACAATCAACACAGAGCTTCAGTCGCTCATATTTCAATATATTTCTTGGTTATTGTTGTCCAAATAGAATATCTTATAATATTTCTTCGTATAGAGCTATTCCTTGATATATGTCTTCGCCATCGCAGTTTTTGTAGATATGTTGTTGATCATAGGTGCTGTTTACAGTCACATTTCCACTTGACGGCATGTTGGCGTACACAGGGTCAGTCATGTTCAGTTCAACCCCCTCACTTGGTGCATGTGTCGAATAGTGTCTTCTATACCTGTCACGTTGAAGAGCACAAGAACAGTTGTCATGATTACTTATCATTGAAAATTAATGGTGCATTTTACTTTCGCCGAGACCATTCCTACTTAAATTTGCCGTTTTTGTAGCAATGTTGGATGATGCTTTTTTTTGATACAATGTTTCAAGTTTTGAAGAGGAGAACCAGGAATTAATTTAACCCTCTATGTACCGTACCGGCACTTAAGTACCGATGGAAACGCAGTTCAATGGCTGCCTGTCATTGGCATACAAAAATAAAGAATTTCTAGATAAATACTTTCATCGTATTATATCTTGTTCGAAATCCCGGAGAACCCGCTTTGAAACTATGTAGGCAATGATAAGTATATTTTCGCTTCATTCATGTTCATGATAGTGTTGATACCAGTTTGAAACTTTCGGTACAGAGGAAGTTAACAAAGTATCAGTTATGATACAATGCATGTTCAATTCAATCAGACCGACAAGCCGTGGCACACAAGGCAAGTTCATGTATTTGAAACGACATGTTGAAGTAAGAACTGTATGTAGGGCCTAAACGTTTTTTCACAATGTTTGCCAATTTATTTGTCACTTTCCTGCACCAACATAATGAAAGTGAGGTTGAAAATCAATGTTTCAATATTGCTTCAAATAATGTTTCTTTAGCATAATAACTAGTTTTGTGTCAACTGGTATATAAAAGGTTAATTATATCTGAGACCCAACTTATTGTCCAGCTAAAGATATACCCAAGATATGTAATACAATATCGGAGGAACATTATAATTTCATGCAACAAAGTTAGATGGTAATAATTATAAGTATATAATATATTCGCATATAATATATTCGTATATCGCAGGTTAGCTCCTCCATCAGCCACATACAATTAATTGGTATACAAACAGCACTTGAACTATTTAGGTAATCACAAAAAATATGATTTCATAAAATGAAAACTAACCCATATCACTGTCGTTAATAATTATGTCAAAGTCACTGTAACCTTAGAACACCCAGCCTCGTATATTGAATTGGAATATGATTTCAGCTGCTGCCAAAATTAAAATACATCCATAATGATATTTTTCATATGTCGAGCAAAAATCATGCGTATTACGAGTAAAGTTCTCAGTACCAAAGAAGGACGATAACTCCAACTGCTGGAAGCAATCCAACTGAGCATCCACCAATCACTGCCTGGTAACGGAAACCTGAAACACACACGTAGATGAAGACCCAGATTTGTGTTGTTCACTCAATGAAATAATGCCTGTATGAATAATGCATGGTATGTACCTGGTGGCATGAGAACTTAGAGGATCCCCATTATTAGATGACGGAATTAGAAAGCGTTGTATCAGGGCACATACGTTTCAATAATACATCTGCTCTCTATCAAGTCTCATCGACAATGGCGACGAGGATAAAAACTGAATATTTTCTACGCCATTTTCCCACAATGACAGCTTCAGATTTAGCAGAACCAACTTCTTTTCTACCTACTCTGGGTACACCAAGCATGCAATTGGCACAATGGCTGCACAAGTTTAAGCATCTACAACAGACATCGAGATATATGATTTGTAGTAAAAAGACCGGTTCATTAGCATTTTTTAGGCTGTTTTGTGAGGCTGTGGAGCTGCAGCTGACGTTACGTCCGAGTCAATGGTCACATCCGGTTCGAAGGTCATTTCCGGGTCAAAGGTCACGTCAGGGTCACGTGACTTCCGGTGTCAATCTGCGCATGCGCAGTCGGGGAATAGTAGAAAGAAGGCATTTGGGTGGACGTTTTGGAGAGAGAGAGAGAGAATTACGGGTTTACGTCGCGCTCAGCAATATTTCAGCTATATAGCGACAATCAAACAAACTTCCAAGGCAACAACCCAGCAATCCAGAAGTAATCAACACAACACACCAAAAACATGTACATGCATTAAAACGTACGCAACACAACAAATTCTCTCAAATGACCCAAAATACAGTCTTCTTTTACCCGACTAAATAGATTTTCTAAAGTAGCTGCTCGATAAAAAGAACTCTCTCTCTTACAATCTTAAAATCTATACAGTAGATAAGAATATGTTTCACTGTGAGATCTTCACCTTGGCATGGAATATACCTTCCTTTTGACATTTGTGGGTCGAGATTGGCCATCCTTGGTCCAAATAGGTCGTATCAATTTGAAGGGCATGTGAAGTAGAGTTCAACTGAACTGGTGTGTAGTGGAGATGGCGATAATCTGCGCCATAGACAGGCAATAGTGGAGAGCTAGAGGTGGACCATCCGTGGTTCAAATTGATCGTTTGGGGTGTCATATCGATCACCGCAACGTGGGTATTAATATCTGCTATCAAATTTGATCCCAAAAGGTGATTTCTTCCTCACTCAGGCTTCCCTGAGACTTAGCCTGACTATCTGAGGTCAAGCTTCCCGTATCAGTAGATAGACTAGTAGCATTCTCTGCATCGGTATCAGTTGGTGGACTCCCAGAATCGGCTGGTATAACCTCAGCATCTGCAATGTTCATAGTTCGTTCACACCCAGAACATGTATAACGTATGTTGACGTTTGACCGTCGACTGAGCACGTCTTTGAGATACGCTCGCTTTTATGGACGAAACAGACTAACGCCTGCCAACGCCTCGCTTAAAGCTTCATCGCCCTGGTGATATAGCCTGGAAGCTCTGATGAGTCTGGATATCCTATGGAATTGACATTAATTCATCGAAATGCATTGACGCCCGTCAACGGCCGTCGTTACGCCTTAACGCCCTATCTCAACTCCTTAACGCCCGACACAACGCCTTAAAGCCCTACCTTAACGCTGCAAAGCCCTAGCTTAATACCTTAACGCCCTATGGTAACGCCTTAACGCATTGTCAACCGTCCAGTCACACACACATGCTTTGACCATTGGCCATTGACCCTTAATAAAAGTGAAATCATCTCTGGAAGTGACGTATCCATGTGGATATGTACTCATCTGGCGTTGGCGGGCGTTAGTGTGTTACGTCCATAAAACCAAGCGTATCTCAAAGACGTGCACAATCGACGTTTAGCCGTCAGCATGGGCTATACATGTTCTGAGTGCGAACGCACGTTCACCACACACTACACCAGCAAAATATACATGGGTATGAAGATACCGAGATACAAGAAGCCAATGCTGATGCTGAGAGTCTACGATTGATACGGATGTAGAGAATGCTGCGAGTCTATCTACTGATACGGGCAGCTTGATTTCATATAGTTAGGAGTGTGAAGTCTGAGTCAGGAAGAACCCACCTTTTGAGATCGCATTGTGACAGCCGCTATTAATACGCATACCGCGGTGATCGAAGATGCCAGACAGGATAACTTGCAAGAAACTTACATCCAAATGTGCCCTTGCATCAGAAAAACAACCATGGAAATTTATTAACAGTATAGTCTGTCGCCGCTTGAAATGAAAGGCGACCTCACGCATAGGTCCATCATGAAGACCAAGCATCACCTGGAAGAGGCTATGGGACTACCACCCGCAGAGATTCAGCAAAATGCTATCAAGATGAGCAAACAGCTGTTCCAGGACATGTTGCTGTTACAGTATCCAGGTCTGCCCGATGACGATCAGGAATACGTCTAAGGGACGAGAGCGAACGTGACCGAAGTCGATTCAACACCAAATGGCCGCTTCTGATTGAACAAGAGCAGCCGAGAATACATCTAATGGACAAGAACGAATATGACAGACGCATCATCAAATGGCGGCTTTTGATTAAAAAAAAGCACAATTGAATGGTAAACATACCCAACGCGGCTCCCCAAGCGTGAGTATGATATGATGCACTGGATAAACTATATGAAAACTTGAACGTGTTGGCCTTTCTTTCTCTCAACTGTCTGCATCATGGCGTTAAGAAATTATGGGACTAGTTATAGAAGACGTTAGGGCGTTAACCTAGGGTGCATGCGCGTATCACCAGTCCGACTCTACCCGATAAGAGCTCCAATAGGATACCAACCACTCACAGACTGACGACACTTCTATCACAAACCACTCCAGCCTAACTCAACGACAGGTAAAAATATGACGCAAGAAACAATCACTCTGGACCACGGATAGTTCACCTCGACCCCAAAACGTCTACCTCGACACCAAAACATCCACCTCGGGCCTGCTATCGCATGATAACTTCCCAGCGAAAGTCAACTAATGACCAAGAGACCCCTTCCATCAAACTCTACAGTGTGAGACAGAGAAAGCAAATACCCACACCTCATAGTAAAATCCACAAGAAATAAATGACCACCCCTACCCAAGTACTTCTACCCCAAACATTCCTTTTCTATTCTTTTCCTACTGCGCATGCGCAGATTGATGGAACTTCCACTACACGCCAGAGCAGTCGGACGCTCTCTAACGAACGCTTCAATATGGCATCTCACACGGCTCATTCGGATAAAGTATGGTCCACCTCGACCCCAAACGTCTATTCAAATGCCCATTGTTCTATTTATGCCCAACTACGCATGCGCGCCATAGCTAGCTTTCACTGCACACCAGTCCAGTCGAACGCTGCTCCACGAGTGTTTCAAAAGGACACCACACGCGACCCATTTGGGCCAGGGATGGTCGATCTCTAAGCCAAAACGTCCATTGAAAGGCCTTTATTCCAATATTCTCTGTCTGCGCAGGCACACGGCATGTCTACTACATTCCAGTTCATTTGGACTCTAATCAACAAGAGCTTCAAACTGATACCTCACACGACCCATTCGCACCACGAATGGTCCTCCTCGACCCCAAAACGTCCACCCAAATGTTTTTTTCTACTATTTCCCGACTGCGCGTGTGCAAATTGACACCGGAAGTCACGTGTTCCGAACATTGCCTTTGACCCAGAACTTGATCTATGACGTTTGATCCGGATGTGACCTTTTACCCGGATGTGACGGTTGATCCGGACGTGACATCTCCCCGTGACTTCACAGGCTCTCAAAGACGGCCTCCAAAATGCTCATGAATCGGTCTTCTTACTACTACTTATACGCTTCCCAATCTCGGGGTTCATTCTCTAATGGACGACGGCTGGATTATGAATGACGGACTAGGCGCTTGTAATTCAGTAAGAAAGACGTTCCAGCGGTAAATTAGTACATAGCAAATACCGATACGAAGGTTATAAATCCAATTCTAACCAGGAAGTGAACGAAATTGGGCAAATACATCGAACCAGCTGAGAGGTCCAGAACAACCAGGCAGCACAAATTCCTCACCGGCCAGAACCGCTTAGGCCCGAGTAGGTCCTGAACCACCAGGCAGTACTAATATTTCGCCACGCAGGAACGGTTAGGCCCGTGTAGATCCGGAACCGCCATGCAGTACTAATTCCTCACCAAGCAGGACCGGATAAGAACCGCAAAACAGGACCAGGGCAGCTACGGATAACGACTTAAGGGAAGGTTGAATCCTACATCCGTAGACTCCCTTCAACGACATACCGTGGGTACGGGGCCAGCAATCACGCCGCCTCCCAACGACTTTCCATGTGGGGAGGCCAGCAACCAGGCTCCTTACGCGGATATTAATTGTTTCTCTATCAAATGATAACTGTAAATATAAACTTCGTATCATTTCTATTGTTAACCATATGTATATATTTCTGACTCAGCATTATGCATGAAGCGGGCATTCTCTCTCGTCGACTTTATGACAAAAGAGACGATTACAATTTCGACGTCGTAAACTATCCCTTTCTGGATAGTAATATTTCAGTGGGACCTGCATATGGCGTATACATATCTCGCTTAGTAGCATTTGCTAGATCCTGTGTTAGATGTGATGATTTTAATCAACGTCACAAAACATTGTTGCAGAAACTTATAAAACAGGGCTATTCCACCAAGCGCCTCCACTCAAAGTTTCTCAAATTTGGCGTTACATATCGCATGCTGATAGCAAAATACGAAAGTAGCGTGCAAGATCTATAGCGCTACGTTTCGTAACTTGTGTCTAATTCCGCTTAACCCGGGGCTAGGGGCCGTATGAACCCATGTACTTCAAGATCCTCATGGTACTCATATGAACAGTCACAAACAAAGCGTGACTGAGATACATCATTCTTTAGATGACGACCTTACAACGAATATCATGGATTAAGAATACTGATCAGCGATATGGATTTGATATTTTTGGAACATCATGATGTCTTGCCGGCATCATTGAAAATTGTTGACCGCTTCTCTCTTGCAGGAAACAAGCCTATGTTTATGTATACTATGATTGCCTTTTTTAATTTGGTGCTAATACTGTTATATGGAATATGGAATAGGTCTTTGGATTATGGACGCGGATATTCTCTAATGGACGACGGCTGGATTATGAATGACGGACTAGACGCTTGTAATTCTGTCTGAGCTACGTGGTTCACATATCGTATGCACATCGCGCCGATGCTGAATGCTACAATGTATACCTTTATATTTTTCTCAGTCATCTTTGCAGGTTGTCATCTCCCCTGTCTCCTGGTCTCCAGTAGTGGTTTCCAGGACCAGTGACAGGTCCATTCCAATACTTGTAAAAAATCGTTTTTTGGTGATCTAACCTTGCTAAGTTACCCGTTAGATGTAGGGCTCAGCCTTCCCTCAAGTCGATCGGCTGCAGCTGCCATAATCCTGTCTGGCGGTTCCAGACCTACCTGGGCCTAACCGGTCCTGTCTCGCGGGGAATTAGTACTGCTTGGTGGTTCCGGACATACTCGGGTGGAAAAGAAAAGTGGGAAGAAGAAGACAGAAGAAACCGACAAACACATAATGCATTCACAGGGATGCCTAACTAATAAATGGATATATAAACTTTGTCAGTTTGCATATATATACTATTTTTTAACCATCGTTAATTATACGAACTTAAAGATACTGAGCCCTCCTGCAGATAATTTGACACACCCTCTTGACTTTGTCTAACCGCTAAGGAGTACATAGTGTATCAAACAATCAAACCATATTTCAGGTCTCCAAGATAAATACTTTTCGAGAAATAAACCATGTTCATGTAACTTGTAAAACAGGGCTAAATCACCAAGCGCCTCCACTCGAAGTTTCTCAAATTTGGCGATATATATCGCATGCTGATAGAAAACTACGAGCATAGTGTGCAATATCTATGGTGGTAGGTTTCTTAACTTGTGTCTAATTTCGCTTAACTTGGGGACATGGGCCGTATGAGCCTATGTATTTCAAGATCCTCATAGTGTTGATATGAACAGCCACAATCAAAGCGTGACTGAGATACATCATACTCTAGATAACGACTTTACAACGTATATCATATGGATTAAGAATACAGATCAGCGATACGGGTTGGATATTTTTGGAACATCATGAGGTCTTTTTTTATATTCATATATTTTTGATTGGCATTAAATCGCCACATGGTACATACATGTCAAATGACAGACAGTATGAACAAATAAAATATACATTGTTATTTGGCATTAATATAAAGACGATCACATACACGCTCACACACACACACGCACCCATATACATACATATATACATATATTGATATCATAACTCCTCACTCTCCAATGCAATATAACTTCCTTGGATTACTTGAGAGGTTGTCATAGTAGTACATATAGTATACATATATAGGCTAACACAGACGTTATTATATACAGGTATGGTAGGGGTGTAACAATAGGAGACAACTGAACATTTATACAATTATTTCTGTTAACCGTTTTCATCAGAATCATTTTCTGCGTTGGTGACGGCATGGAGCCATGGTTCCCATAGAAGGTTGAACTTTTGAATATTTGATTTTTTTCATCGAGATATATTTTTCTATGAAGTACCACTGTTTGATGATGTTTTGCACATTGCCAAAATGGAAACAGACTGTCTTTCAAATTTAGATTTGAAAATATAGTGTTTATAGTGACGAGTATAATAAGATTGAGTATATATCCCCTATTTGTATAATCTTTATATCTACATTTTGTCTGGTTAGAATAGAAAGAATTTCCACGCATAAGACGAATAGATATGAAGAGAGGGGATCTCCTTGTCTACATCCCCTTGTGACAATGAAGAATGAAAGCCGTTTTGAATGACAGACGCCGATATGTTTTTGCAGAAAACATTGACCCATTGTTTTATAGAGGGGTCGAAATTGGAAAAAAGTTAAAACATCTGAGATGAAAGATCAAGAGACGTTGTCAAAGGCTTTTCCAAAGCCAGCCAAAAGGAGTAGACCAGGTAAATGTTCTTGTTCTGTATAGTGCATCAGGTCGTATATCAGCCTTCCGCTAATGAATTCAGATTGGTTTTCTGAGATTACGGTCTTTAAAACACATTTAATTCTTTTGGCATTACGTCCTGAGGCAATTTTATAGGTTACATTTAATAATGAAATTGGTCTTCAGTTTTTCATGAATTGTTTTGGTTTGTTTGGTTTTGGTATACATGTTATGATACCCCGTCCCTGTGTGACTGATAAGTGTCCCGTTTGATAGTCATAATTTATTGACCGCACTACAAGCATACCAAAGTCCTCCCAGAAATGCTTGAAAAATTATGTTGTGAAACCATCGGATCCAGGGCTTCTATTATTTTTCATCTTCTTAAGATAGTTGGTAGCTTCCTGGAGAGTCAAAAGTCCTTTCAATTTCTGAGATTGATTTTCATCGAGCATGTTCGAGAGTCGGATGTTCGAGAGTCTCGAGATGTTCGAGAGTCGGATGGTGTCGAGATTTCTGGTAGATTCTTCCATTTCCTTTCTACAGTACAGGCCCGAATAAAAGTTTTTAGCAGCAGATAATATTTCAAATTGGTCAGTAATAATGTCACTATTGGTCACAAGATTAGGAATAGATTTATGGACATAATTTCGGGACTCAAGTCTGCAGAAAAAGCTGGAGGGTTTCTCTCCGTCTACAATCCATTGAGCTCTTGAAGTGACAAAATGGCCGTGTAGTTTTTGCTTACGGATATCATCGAGTTCTTTTTTTTTACCTCCAGGAGTCCGAACGGTATGGACTCCATATTCTCGATGTGCTGAATATCTTTAATTAAGTTATTTTCGTTTTCATTTTGTTCTTTTTTTGCGAAAGGTCGAGTGTGATATTGTACAGCTCCTAATTGTCATTAAAAGAGTTTTCAGAAAAAGTTGATCGTCTACAGTAAATTGTATTTCAGCGTTGACGACATTAAATTGTTCCTGTTTATAGACCGGGACGGCGTATTGTTGTTTTACGTCAGATATCACTTGTCGAATTCGTTCACAATATGTTTCGCCTGTCGATAAGTTTTTATTGAACTTCCAGAGACCTTCGTCTTTTATGAATTTGTTCATCTGTAGTTTTATCAGGACACCTGAATGATCAGATCTGTCGATAGATTCAATTGTCACCTCTTTTATGTCTTTTCTTATAGACTCTGATATATACCAAAAAAAATTCAAGACGCGCTTGTTTCAGTGGATTTCTCGTCCGCTAAGTGTAGCGTTTCAGTGTCGGATGAAGTGTCTTGAATGGATCGACGAGTCCAATTTCATCAATGATTTCTAGAGCTCTGTTTCTTGAATTCGGATTGTTTATGTGTATGTAGTTGTTCGTATCTAGCTTTGGTACAGGCTGAAGTCACCGCACATTAAAACTACATCGTTATTAAATTCATCTATTATTTGGGTAATTTGTTAAAAAAAATCTGGTTCGTCTTTGTTCGGTCCATATTTATATTTATTCGTTTTTTTGGCTTGCCCAGTCCCTGGCATTTCACAGAGAGAATTATCACCTCGTTACCAGTTATGAGAGCGACTTAACTGAAATGGACACGTTGTGCACAGGGTATATGCTGAATGTAATCAGGGCCCGCGGGGTGAGATCTCTGATTTTACTCATGATGTTACTTGATTGGGAAGAGAAATCAATGAGACAATAGACCATTTCAAACCGAAAATATGCGAATAAAACCGAAGGTAAAATTGTATTGACGGAAGCTCACGAGTTCAGAGATCGTCTGACCAATGGAATGCTCGGATTCTGGAGGCAAAATAACCCGGATGATTCTGAAGTCTGTCGGCAAAATGGGGAATCTTGTTCCCACTGTTTACCATTTATTACCTCCGCACTGAAGAGCTCTTATGAGTGGACAACTGAAGTTATGGAGGTGCACATAGTAAATTTTGGTGTATTTGATATAAAAATCGTCAAATAGCAGGAAGACCAGACAAAGACAAGTAAACAACTGATAGCTGCCGTCCTTCAGGGCCCTGTAATCCTGGACAGGCTCGACAAAGAAAACAATGATGCTTGCTAGGTTAAAACGCTGGATGGAATGAGGAACAAGTGCCTTCCCATAAGCCTCCTTCATGTCCAGAAAATCGACGAATGTTGCTAGCGACGCCATTGTTGAGGCCGCCATTTTTCCTTTCCAGCGCACCCTCAAAAACACCGCTGCCACAGCCGGAAGTGCCTAACCTGAAATAGATCTCTGAACTTAAATCGAAATATATTATAATACGACTGAAACATTTGTCTTTTTTTCACAAATCTTGGGTGCACTCGAAGAAAACTAGTTTATTAGGGAAAGGAAGTTATCATTTTATTGAGTACAATTATTTTGTTGACTTACCGGACAAACCCATTTTGTGGTAGTGAATGATTAGTGATGAAAAAATGACGGTCGATCTGCTTCCAGATTTCGATTGGTTACCACAGATCACATGGTCTTGCGCCATGTGACTTGTGTCGTTGCTACGCTACATCGATTTTGCCGAGCTCTGAAAAGGTCTATTGGTATAAAAGGGTGTAATATTTGCATAGTAGATGGTTTTGTTATTAGTGCGAAGCACTGGACCATGTGGAATTGACTAACGATTTTAATGAACAGTTTTTTCCCTGATTAGATTCTAATGAATAGTATCACCAGGAACATACAAAGCCCAAGGTTGTTAAACCTACATTGCTTGACAAAGAAAAAGGCAAAGGTGTTGAAAGGAGGAGAGGCTATGTTCGTTCACATATTCATTCCCACACACAAACACACACAGACAAAGAAATAAGTAAAGCCTGAAATTATCGACAACAAAATTGACACCTGGTCTTCACCCAGCTTCTACTGGAGAGGGTTTAGAGGGGAGGTGAAAGCAAACGTTTCACATCTGCTAATCACAATTTACATGCATGTATATACATACGCTTTTTGCACCCAAAAGAAATAGCAAAAAACCCACACCCCACAATCATACTGGAACTTGGCAAAGTTTCTGGTGGGGGCTTCTATATCGAACCCTCAAAGGTCTTTGCTGTAAAAAGAGTTCTCTATAGAATACTCTGCCTCTACAGTTTGAGTTCAATACTGCGACGGTCATGTCTCACCTGTGATATACCAATGGTAATCAATCAAGCTGTTTTACAATGCCATCACCATTACTATTGTGTGTAAAAGCGTGGACAATAATCCGATACCGCTATTTAACCGAACAGTAAATAAATGCTGATGTTGACGTAAATACCTCCAGGATTGTCATCGCCCATTGCCTCAGTGATATTGGGTTCATTACTGGGAAATCTGGTCCGGTTAGCAAGATCATCTGCTTTTGTGGTTAAGTCGTCAACTAACTGTGTCGTACTTATTGGAGCTGAAATGTGAACAGCAGTAACCATGAAATTAATTTGAGTAGTATTAGTGTATTGAGCTGAATGAAGGTAATTTGACATCTTTGCGGGGAGGAAGCGAAATGCCCTGAACGAGAATATTTTGATAGTTTTTGCTCGCTATCAACATTGCCGGTTTTGAGCCCCAGCCAGACAATCTGTCAGAAATTATCCGTCGTTTGGCTGAAGGTCATAGGAATCTCGGACTATTCACTCCAGAAACGACCTCAGTAGTATACAGTCAAGCATATCCAGTCACATTGACCTGGCGTAAGAATCTGGCGTCGAGGTCAAGTGCATTATAGTACGGGCGAAAACCGGCAAAAGAGTGCGCCGTCTCAAAAAGGACGCCGTCTCATGTGGAGGCCATGTGGAGGTCACGTGGTGGGCAAGGGCATGTATTCTTCCACGGTGATGTGGTCTGGTGGTGATGCGGTCGCGGTAAAAAAGCTTCCGCGGAGAAAAAGTAGCCCCCAGACATCAAATACGCTGCATGGTCCGATTGGGTCGAGTGAGGTATCAAAGTGAAGCATTCGTGAAAGGGCATCCTGTCCTGGGTGGGTGCATGTAAAATTAGGATTTTTTCCCGAAAATATGAAAAGCGGAACACGGACTTTACCCCTAAAATAGGGGAAAACCCCCATCAACTCTAGCCAAAAGGGCTAATATCGGTCCCCGGGCTTATCGGGGCCTGCCTATCAAGTCAATGGGGTGGGTGCATGTAAAATTAGGATTTTTCCCGAAAATATAAAAAGCGGAACATGGACTTTATCCCTACAATAGGGGTCTGTATTATACAATATGCAGGCCTGTATGGGGTATGGGGATGGTCAATGTATGAGGGTCTGTGTGAATGGGGTGTGACCTGTGAACATGATAGGAATTTATGTACTGACCTGTGAATGGGGTTTCGCGCCCTCATACGGGCACTGTACGGTTAGACTGATTGGACAAGAGCAGCTGAGAACACATCTAACGCAGTAACGGGCAAGAACGAATATGACTGATACAGCGCCAAATGGCGGCCTCTGATTGGACCAGAGTCTTCTTGAATTGTAAACATACCCAACGCGGCTTCCCCAGCGTGGGTATGATGTGCTGGAGGGGAGAATAAACCATATAAAAAAACATGTTATTGTTGTTGTTCTCTCATCTCTCATCCTTGATGTTGTTGTTTTTCTTTCATCTGTGTATATCATGGCGTCAAGGCGTTATGCTAGGGCGTTAAGGCGTAACGACGGGCGTTAGGGCGTAACGACGGAAGCCCGGAGCTCGGGGATATAGTAGTCGGGAGCTCGGAGCTCGGAGCTGGGGAATGAGGCAGGCGGGAGCTCGGGGCCCCAAAACTGTTGCTTTCTATACTACTCCTAATCCCCACCCTACCTCTCTCAGCAGGCCCCGATAAGCTAGGGACCGGTATTAGCCCTTTGGGACAAGTTGATAGGAGATTTCCCCTATTGTAGGGTTAAAGTCCGTGTTCCGCTTTTGATATTTTCGGGACAAATCCTAAATTGACATACACCTACTCCCCCACCCTACCTCTCTCAGCAGGCCCGGATAAGCCAGGGACCGATATTAGCCCTTTTGGACAAGGTTTGAAAGGAGTTTTGCCCTATTGTAGGGTTAAAGTCCGTGTTCCGTTTTTTATATTTTCGGGACAAATCCTCAATTTACATGCACCCGCTTCCCATCCTACCTCTGTCGGCAGGCTCCAATAAACCCCACTAGACGTGGTTGATAGGAGTTTTCCCCTATTTTAGGGATAAAGTCCGTGTTCCGCTTTTTATATTTTCGGGACAAATCCTCAATTTACATGCACCCACTCCCCCACCCTACCTCTCTCAGCAGGCCCCGATAAGCCAGGGACCGATATTAGCCCTTTTGAACAAGGTTGATAGGAGTTTTCCCCTATTGTAGACGTAAAGTCCATGTTCCGCTTTTTATATTTTCGGGACAAATCCTAAATTTACATACACCCACTCCCCCACCCTACCTCTCTCATCAGGCCCCGATAAGTCAGGGACCGATATTAGCCCTTTGAGATGGGGCTGATAGGAGTTTTCCCTTATTGTAGGGGTAAAGTCCGTGTTCCGCTTTTTGTATTTTCGGGACAAATCCTAAATTTACATGCACCCACTCCTGGACAAATCCTAATTTTACATACACCCACCCATGACTGGACAGCCCTGGAGGAGCGCTTCACTTTGACACCTCATTCGACCCAATAGGTACATTAGGGTCCCATCTCGTCTCTGAAGATTGCCGAACATTCCGGATGATTCTCAGCGGGACCCATATACAAGGTCCAGTTTTCGACACCAGATGACCACATTCCGACAAAATGGTCACTTTTCAACACCGGACTTGCCACCATCTTGAACCAGAAGGCAGACGCCGCCATCTTGGATATGTCCCATAATGCACGGGTCAAAATACTCGCTTCTGATTGGCTGAGGGCAGCGCTCCACACAACCGGAAGTGAGCGCTCCACAAATAAGAGGCAATTTACGCTTTTCCTAATTCGGGGAGCCAGGTGTTCGGCACGTGAACTCACTCACGCAGACACGTAGGCACCAGACCAGGTGTTCACGATGCCGCAACATTGTAGCGAACGTGCAACAATGTTGCAAATCGGGGAGCCAGGTGTTCGGTGCAGACGTCAGCGAAATTCTGGCGGGAAAACCCCCTGAGTGGATAGCAGACGATACACAGTGCGCTTTTTATAGTCTAACCGTGCAGTGCTCGTATGAGGGCGCGAAACCCCATTCTCAGGTCAGTACATAAATTCCTATCATGTTCCCAGGTCACACCCCATTCACACAGGCCCTCATACGTTGACCATCCGCATACCCCATACAGGCCTGTATATTGTATAATACAGACCCCTATTGTAGGGATAAAGTCCATGTTCCGCTTTTTATATTTTCGGGAAAAAAATCCTACTTTTACATGCACTCACCCCATTGACTTGATAGGCAGGCCCGATAATTACAAGCGTCTAGTCCGTCATTCATAATCCAGCCGTCGTCCATTAGAGAATATCCGCATCCATAATCCAAAGACCTATTCCATTTCCATATAACAGTATTAGCACCAAATTCAAAAAGACAATCATAGTATACATAAACATAGGCTTGTTTCCTGCCAGAGAGAAGCGGTCAACAGTTTTCAATGATGCCGGCAAGACATCATGATGTTCCAAAAATATCAAATCCGTATCGCTGATCAGTATTCTTAATCCATAATATTCGTTATAGAGTCGTCATCTAAAAAAAAGATGTATCTCAGTCACGCTTTGGACCGATATTAGCCCTTTTGGCTAGAGTTAATAGGGGTAAAGTCCGTGTTCCGCTTTTTATATTTTCGGGAAAAAATCCTAATTTTACATGCACCCACCCAGGACTGGATGCACTTTCACAAATGCTTCACTTTGATACCTCACTCGACCCAATCGGACCATGCAGCGTATTTGATGTCTGGGGACTACTTTTTCTCCGCTGAAGCTGTTTAACCGCGACCGCATCACAACCAGACCACATCACCGTGGAAGAATACATGCCCTTGCCCACCGCGTGACCTCCACATGAGACGGCGTCCTTTTTGAGACGGCGCACTCTTTTGCCGGTTTTCGCCAGTAATATAATGCACTTGACCTCGACGCCAGATTCTTACGCCAGGCCAATGTGACTGGATATGCTTGCTGTATACTACTGACCTCACATATCATAACGTCTGCATTTAGTACCCTCTACGTTCGGCATTTCCTTATAAAACATGATAACGTTCCTTCTATCTCCTTACAAACACAAACACTATTGGTTCACGCTCTCATTTAATAAACCATAATCTAACACATGGCTATGGATAACTACTTATTTGATTCTGCGGAGCAGACGTTTCTTTGGAGATGCTCCAACACTTTCAAAGCTAATGGAAAAGGCCATAATCTATTAACCGCTTTAAATCAATTACTTGATTTCTTCAGCTTTATAGCAAAACTATTTTTTTTCTCTGGAAAATATTTATCAAGGGAGTTCGATATTTGGCATGATAATTCTGAACCAGGTAACTGGGTTATTCACTGTCCACAAGAATAGACTCTTTCCTAACGCTTTGTTGGATTCTTCCGAAATTCGGCATATGCATTCCTTGCGACAAGACGCCGGTCGGTATCGCATTTCAACAACATCTGCCTGAAGGTGGCGCCACTGGGTCAAAATGGATCTTGCTTCTTTGTGTCCGTGGATGTCAGTTACAACCGATAACTTCCAAACGCTTTCTTGGATTCTTCCGAAATTCGGCATACGCATTCCTTGTGAGAAGACGCGGTTGCGTACTGGATTTCAGTAACATTTGCCTGAAGGTGGCGCCACTGAATTTCGCTTCTTCGTGTCCGTTCCAATTAAAATGGGTCTTGCTCTCTTTGTGTCTGTGGATGTCTGTTCAAATTCTTCACAGGCGATAACTTCCAAAAGCTTTGTCGGATTCCTTCGAAATTTAGCATATCCACTCCTTGTGACCAGACATGGGTTGATATTGCGTTTCAGCAAGATCCACCTGAAAGTGGCGCCACTGGGTCGTGTTCCAATCTTCTGTGCATGCCCATGGTTTCAATTCAAATTCTCCGCAAGCGATAACTTCCAAATGCTTTGTCTAATAATTAGGCATCCCTAAATGCATTTGTCATTTTTTCTTCTTTCTTCCGCTTCTCGCTGTTAGTTTTGAATTTCATGTCGCTTTAAATGAAGGACATCATTTTCTTAAATTTGCTGTCCAGTCCTTCTGTTCCACATCATATGATTTACACTAAAGTTTTTGCAGGAACCGTATTTTATTTCAGAAGTATAATATGAAATAACTGGCGGGGGAATTCCCGCAGTACCGAACCCGTGTTAGTTTTGAATTTCGTGTCGCCTAAAATGAAGGACAACATTTCTTTCAATTTTGCTATGAAATCATTCTATTCCACATCATATAATTTACCCTAAAGCTTTTGTATGAACCATACTTTATTTCAGAAGTATAATATGAAATAACTGGCGGGGAAATCCCCAAGTACCGAACCCCTGTTTTTGAATTTCGTGTCATCTTAAATGAAGGAAAACATTTCCTTCAATTTTGCTATCAAATAATTCTAATCCACATCATATGATTTTGTGAAACCAAAAGGTTTCAATTTATCAGGCACAGACCCATGTTTTTGTATTTGGTAGATATGTCCCTTGTCTATAGATCTTGCTTGGAATTGTTTTTCGTGCCAATCCGCTTCTGGGTGGCGCCACCTCGGGCCAAGTTAAAATTGCATCTCCAGACAATTACTTTTGAAAACCTTAAGGATTCTTTCTAAATTTGGTGTGGTGGTACCTTGCCTAAGACCTGGCTTGAGAATGTTTTTCATGTTGATAGGGGGACCACCTGAAAGCTAAGTTAAGTGTTTCCAGACAATAACTTTTGAAAACCTGAACCGATTCATTCCAAATTTGGTGTGTAGGTACCTCGCCTCAATTTCTCGTTTGGCATTGTTTTTCATGCCGATCCACATATAGGAGGTGCCACCTTGGGGCAAATTTAAAATTATGTTTCCGGACAATAACTTTTTAATACTTGAATGAATTCTTTCCAAGTTTGGCATACATGTACCTTACCTGAAGGTTTCACTTGGTATTGTTTTTCTTGTCGATCTGCTCATAGGTGGCGCCACCTGTAGGCCAACTTAACATTTTCTATTTCCAATGTCAAGGGATCTTGCCTCAAGATCTCGGTTGGGATTATTTTTTATGCCTATCTGCCTACACATGGCGCTACCTGAGGGCCAAGGTAAAATTGCATTTCCGGACAGTAACTGTTGGACCAAAATGTATTCTTTTAAATTTGGTATGTGGGTACCTACCCTCAAGGCATCTTATGGGGCCATGTTAATTACAACACATATAAGGGAAGTGGGAAGAGGTGCCGACATACTGACTGCGTCACATGACTTCACAGAATAGTCTTCTGGTTAACCTATTCTAAAGCACATACCAAGAATCTAACGATTCGTGATGTGTGTTGTATCTCAGGTACGCTTTTATTGTACCTGTTCATGTGGCAACTTGAATGATATGACCACGGCCCCTAGCACCGGCATAA
>JAVTVY010000928.1:0-32536 GCA_036873755.1 Hanleya hanleyi
TCATGCTGAATTCCACTAAAAACATTCAGCGACATGTCACATGTATTCCTATCGATACATGTCTATTAAATACTATATTTGAGTTTGCACACAATCACATGTGTTTCGTTTCCTTTATGACTCATCGCACCTAAATGGCTTTAGTCTCTCTACTCCATGTAACTAGCTGATAGCCGTTAAAGCTGTATAACATACACGTGAGCTTGAAGGGATTCTGATAATTGTACGTGCTCTGAATTGCGCCAAAATTATCCAATCATCACGCAGCATATCAACCAATCAGCTGCAACTATTCTGAACCAATCAACTACAGGCTCTACCTACCGGTGATCATAAAATAGATATCTTCACGCACCCATTATATCATTCTACCGGAGATCCTGCACGTTGCACTGACGCATTTCTATACGCTGATTCATCAGAGACGAATTCTCACTAAGAGAATGCCCGCTAGACATTTCAAGAATAAGACTAAAAAGTAGTCTAAAAACGTCAAGCATAAACAACACAAGGTTACCAGTCGCACGAAGGAATATGTTAAAAAGCTGACTACAGCTAAGAAGCAATTTGTCGAATCTGAGAGTATCAGACGATCAGATCCTTCAACTCTCCCGAGGTTTACGCTTTGTTCCTAAAACAAAGATTTCTGTGAAAAATATGTCCGATTACGGACAATTCGAGTGAGCGAGTGAGTGAATAGGGGTTTAACGTCGCTTTCAACATTACGGACAATTCGAACACAGAATGCGAGTTAACGACTATTTCTCTGATCATCCATACGAGAAAGCAAACAAAGAACAGGGGTTCTATACATCGTCTCAGTTCAAACCGCCATTAGTGTCAGGCGCTGTCGAAGACTATTTGCATGCAGAATGTCACTCTCCAATTTTAATGGAAATGTGCACGGTGATAAACTCAGCAATGGGGAAAGGCGATCTCGCATGATCTTGGAGTGATTATTACTAAAGCCGATAAGAACAACACTACGGTAATCATGAATAATGATTCTTATACAGAGGAGGTCAACTCCCAACTATACGACAAAATTCACTGTGAAGAAATAGCCAGTATTGATACTAAATCAATGCATAGAAAGGTACTAGATCTCGTATGTCTTGTCTAAAGAGAATTCCTCAGACATGAACACATTCAAGTATCTCTATGATCCTTTTGTGTAGAAAAACACCCCACGTCTATACTTTTTGCCTAAAATCCATAAGATGAAACACCTTTCTGAATGATACGGATCTTACAGATCCTTTCGACGCATCGGATATCAGAAGCCTGCAGACTGATTATTTCACAATGCAATTCCCTACGGAAAAAATTGAGGAATTTCTGGATTATTTCTTACTTCCTATCGTCAGGAGACAGAAGACATACCTCTCTGATACTACACAATTCATCAATGAAATTGAACGACTAAACGTTCCATCTGATGTACTTCTAGTGACATATGACATTACGTCATTGTATACAAACCTCAACTTTGAAGAAATAGGAGACAAAGAAGCCACCCACCAAGCACCTGTCAGAAGAATGCATCTTGCAGCA
The DNA here is from genome assembly GCA_036873755.1 of Hanleya hanleyi. NCBI lineage: Eukaryota > Metazoa > Mollusca > Polyplacophora > Lepidopleurida > Hanleyidae > Hanleya > Hanleya hanleyi. Next base: position 1,555 of record JAVTVY010000928.1, read on the forward strand.
TCCAGAACTCTCAAATAGGCACTGCAAAGCTGTAAAATTCAGGGTTTGGGCTGAAGCTCAAAAACTCCTGAAGAAAGCCAAGTCTGTTAGCGACACATTATTGTCTTCCTGAAAAACCTGGCTTTGTTGATTGTATTAAAGAAGACTAATTTAGTCCAGGGCTTGGGCTGAAGCTCAAAAACTCCTGAAGAAAGCCAAGTCTGTTAGCGACACATTATTGTCTTCCTGAAAAACCTGGCTTTGTTGATTGTATTAAAGAAGACTAATTTAGTCCAGGGCTTGGGCTGAAGCTCAAAAACTCCTGAAGAAAGCCAAGTCTGTTGGCGACACATTATTGTCTTCCTGAAAAACATGACTTTGTTGATTGTATTAAAGAAGACTAATTTAGTTCAGGGCTTGGGCTGAAGCTCAAAAACTCCTGAAGAAAGCTAAGTCTGTTAGCGACACATTATTGTCTTCCTGAAAAAACATGACTTTGTTGATTGTATTAAAGAAGACTAATTTAGTCCAGGGCTTGGGCTGATGCTCAAAAACTCCTGAAGAAAGCCAAGTCTGTTAGCGACACATTATTGTCTTCCTGAAAAACCTGACTTTGTTGGCTGTATTAAAGAGGATTAATTTAGTCCAGGGTTTGGGCTGAAGCTCAAAAACTCCTGAAGAAAGCCAAGTCTGTTAGTGACACATTATTGTCTTCCTGAAAACATTGACTTTGTTGATTGTATTAAAGAAAACTAATAAAGTTCAGGGTTTTGATTGAGTTAGTTGTGAGAAAACTCGAGGAGTTGGGTGTCACAACATAACCAAGTGATACACGGCGCTATTAGTTAAACTTAGTGTCCATGGATGAGTCCATCTTTGACAGGGAAGTGGGGTCCGGGTCATCAACAAAAACACCCGAAGGTCAACGGTTTCCTTTTGGGCTCTGCTGGGTTGCCTTCCCAATAATCCTGACAACATAAACACTCATAAAAGTGAAATATGTTGTAAAAATATCCATTCTATTTTTCAAGTTACTTATATCTTTTACTCCGTATGCTAATTGCATTATATGCTTGGGATAAAAAACAAGCCCTTTTTATACGCCCGCTGAAAGCGGGTCGTATTATGGTATGGCGCCGTCCGTCCGTCTGAAACGACCGGGCTATAACTCCTATAGTTTTTAACATGTGGTTAGAATTTTTTGTTGGCATATACACCAGTGCCACACGATTTGTTGGGTACCAAATTCAAGGTAATAGGGTCACGGCCAAGGTCACAATGCATGTTGGGTCTTTTTATAGTTTCCGGACCATATCTCCTTTAGATTTTGATGAATCTTTTTCAAATTACACACAATTGTTAATCACGGTGAGGCGGTGTGCAGGGCCCATGATCAAGGTCGGAGGATAAAGGTCATGGTCACAAACTATGTTATACATTTTGTGTTGTCAGGGCCATATATCTATTAGCTGTCAATGAATCTTTTTCATACTTTTATACACACAATTGATGCTTGCTATAAGATGATCATGGCTTTATGGCATGGTGCCGTCCGTCAGTCCATCTGAAACGACCGGGCTAACCGGGGCGGTGTGCAGGGCCTGTAAGTATCATAGCAATTGCAACGATACAAACAGTAGGGTCATTTATATTGTTAACCTTTGTATATAACAACATGTAGGAGATAAAAATGTTATATATATCAACTGTATATTTTTACGGGCGTATTTTGGGTTCAATTGAACTCTTGTTGCATTTTATTCCCGCGAAATACTGCTGATTATGTGCGATACATTTACTATCTATCAAAAACTACATGTCCCCATAAGAATTATCTCACCTGACGCCCCACAAACATTACTCACACTGCGTGTCCCCATAACACATTTCTCTCTCAAGCGACACCCCACAAACATTACTCACACATGTCCCCATACCATTTTTCTCTCTCAACCGACGCCCCACAAACATTACTCACACAACAGGTCCCCACAACATCGTTCTCTCTCAAGCGACGCCCCACAAACATTACTCGCACATGTCCCCACAACATCGTCCTCTCTCAAGCGACGCCCCACAAACATTACTCACACAACAGGTCCCCACAACATCGTTCTCTCTCAAGCGACGCCCCACAAACATTACTCACACAACAGGTCCCCACAACATCGTTCTCTCTCAAGCGACGCCCCACAAACATTACTCGCACATGTCCCCACAACATCGTTCTCTCTCAAGCGACGCCCCACAAACATTACTCACACATGTCCCCACAACATCGTTCTCTCTCAAGCGACGCCCCACAAACATTACTCACACATGTTCCCACAACATCGTTCTCTCTCAAGCGACGCCCCACAAACATTACTCACACATGTCCCGATAACACATTCCTCCCTCAAGCGACACCCCACAATTAGGACTCGCACTATGTCCCCATAACACCTTTATCTCTCAACCGATGGGCCTCAAACATTACTCACACAGCATGTCCCCATAACAATTTTATCACGAAATAACTACCCGTGCAGGTCATTCCAACAAGCTAAACACTGACCATGGGGCAGCGTGACAAAATCAACTGTACACGAAAACATATACAAACTTCAATACACGGCAGCAATATATTAACTTATAATCCAATAAACATTATAACAATCCAATTAACATTACAACCAATGCAATAAACATTACAACTCATTAACAGCAATAAACAAATAATTTCAATGCACAACATAGCGTCACGTTGGAGGTATATAGAAATACCGATCCGTGACAAGACTGTTCCCTCTATCTTGGAGTATTATGATCACCTAGTAAGTGACCACTACGACGTCGTGTTTTGCTGGGCACGATTGCATTGCTGACAATGCTAACATAGGCACAGGTGCAAAGGCAGCATTTGACTGTCGATTTTGCTCCAGCGAGGGATATATATATTACCAGGTTGATCAGTATTCCAAGATTTTCGATAGTAGCGACGAACAGTGTATTTTAAATTTGTTGAAGGCAATAGGGGTTTCCCATAAACTGTACACCTCTGTTTACCCCTCGGGCAAGAATTGCCCGAAGGGTATTGTCGTTGCGACCGCCGTCAGTCCGTCCGTCCGTCTGTCCATTTTACCTTGTAAACACAAAATCTCCAAAACCGCTTAGCACAGCCAAACCTTGGTACACATGTTTACCGACTATAGGGCAAGAAGCCTATTGAAATTCAGATCATTCGGATGAATATTTCTCGATTTATGTCACATTTCGTGAGTTATTTGGGGACTACATGTACCTTGTGAAAACGTTATCTAAAAAAAACACTCAGTACAGCCAAACCACATTTTATTGGAAATGTATATATTAATTGTGTATATAATTTGTGCCCCAGAGGTGCTAAAGCGCATAGATACATGCAAACACATATACAGACATAATATACATACATAAACTTGTATAATGAACACAGTTCTATAATGTTTTCCGCTTACGGCCATCGAGTGTAGAAAAATATACTGTTGTTATAATAATACTATTATTGGAAAAGGAAACAGCAACCCATGGTCCTCACAAACCAAACTCTCCCCCACATGTTCCCACAAACCTACTCTCACGTGTTGCCCATAACTGTAGCTCTCTCGATAATGTCTCCGTAAATTATACTCTCAAGTCTTTAGTCTTATTTCTAGGGGAAAGTAAGTAGAGAGTAGTGTCCCTTGAGTGGAATTAATGCCGATATGTGTAAGGTCGACAATATCCGCCGTCTACGCTGAACGTAATACCAGCAGACCTTGCTGTCCCCATAAACCTGGATTTTGATGAAAGGCCCATATACAGGTAAAGACCGTCCAGAGAGAGAGAGAGAGAGAGAGAGAATTAAGGTTTAACGTCGCATTCAGCAATATTTCAGCTATATAGCGACGATCACCCTGTTTATGTAGTCAACTACTACAATTTTAATCGAATGGTGTTCAAATTTGGTCGGGGATTATCCTATTCCAAAATTGTGCAGACACTCCCTGTTTAAATATCAGAAAACTCCAATTCTTTTTTGTGTGCATCTGACACCCTGATTGACTGGAAAACTCAATATTTCAATTCTTTTTTTTTTCTCATTTTCGTTGAGAATTTCGGAAAGCCCAACAAATTTCTGACCAACAACACAATTTTGGCACCAGAAACATCCATTTTTGTAGATCTACACGCATAACAAATGCACAAAATAAGAGAAACTCAGTTTCTAATGGAAAATGTGCATGCTGTATTTGTAAAACAAAATATTCATTTTTGTCATAATTATGATGGTTTTGACTTCGTCATTTTTCAACATTTATAACCCTGTGTACATGTGCATCTGCAACTTGTGTAATAAACTAGCCACACATTCTAAATGAGCCTACGAAATGGAGAATTTTGTACGAAGTTTTTATAGCGTTACGTGTACATGCTATTCCCCGTTCTCCCCACAGCGCATGCGCAGGCTCATTTACCATCCCTGCCACCAATAGCGCGAGTTGACCTTTACTACGTTGCTATGACTTATGGGGAAAACCAATGAACGCACAGTTCAGTTTGAATCCGGCCGAACAACTCCTTCAGTGATGCACATGAGCGAACTACTTTTCATATGCTCTGTCCAGATAAACAGGGAAAATTATCTCCAGATAATTCTTTTTAACGCTAGGTCAACAGAGGTATTATGCAGATTTAAAAAGAAATCGGCCGAACAACTCCTTCAGTGGTGCACATGAGCGAACTACTTTTCATATGCTTTGTCCAGATAAACAGGGAAAATTATCTCCAGATAATTCTTTTTAACGCTAGGTCAACAGAGGTATTATGCAGATTTAAAAAGAAATCGAAATGTTCGGTAAACATCTATTTTACTATATATATGATGTCACTTCCGACGAAGTGCGCCAAGGGCCCGAATCCGGTCCAAAAATCTGACTGGTGGCTGGGGTGTTATTAGACCCCCAGTGAGGTGGTTGGGTATTCCCCTCATTTACCATCTTTGTTTACCTAGATTGCTCCTGTCCAAGAGATTTGTCTTTGCTCCCAGTACCCAATGATGACGCATGCAAAAACTAAATTCTACAAAACAAAGACGAAGGATCCTCCGGACATTCACTTTCAGACTTTGTTCATTTCACTTGTACTATAACAACCGTCATTAAGTACAGTTTCTTGAAATCTTAAAAATCCTGAACGTGCCTTTTTCGACCAAACTCTCCAAACAAAGATACAAAGCAATGCTTTCTTCTTACAAACAGTGGACAAAAATATCTCTTGTCATTAGCTTACAGTTATCGGACAATAGTGGGCGCCAAGATCCTTCAGGATCTCTCGTTCTATAAGATTTTTCTTATCTGATGGTTAGGTTACACATCTCATCAATTTCTACAGACGTTTTGACACAGCTATTACATTATTTGTTCTGGAATATTTGTATCTAATTCCGCTCAAACCAGTACTAGGGGCTGTGTGGTCATTCCACTGAAGGTGTTCACCTGAACATCTACAATAAAAGTTAAAATAAAAGTAACTGAGATGCAGAACATCCCAGAAATAACTCTTGAGGCTTGGGATGTCTTCGAGAAGAAATCATTTAGAATATCAGCCTGAGGGATCACTTCTTTCCAGGTACACTAATACATTTCCAACCACCATAATGACCATGACATATGTTATATCCTAATTACCTCTCGAATGGTTCAAGGGATGTATGTATTTTTGAAGCGAACATTTTTGTAAACTCCTTACAGCCCTATCTGACAAACATTTTTGTTTAGCTATTGTTTACCCTATTTTTTCTCATTTTCGAACAGCATTTAGATTTGGAGGCAGAAAAACACCATCTTTATGTCAACCGAGGCTAAATATTGTGGCATGGATCTGTTATTTATCCCAAGAACTGAAAATACATCTAGTGAAACTTGTAGAATGTTAGCAGAATTTCTCTCTGCAGATGCCTTGGGTTAACTTTTGGCGGATTCCACGATAGCCTAGTCCACTTTTCCGTCAAATTCTCCGTCCAATCGAAAAATGACATTAGCAACGTTCAAAATACTATAAAACTAACTCCTTATCATGTACATGTTTGCTAAACCCACCAAGGTTGTGTTACCATTTTACCCTGTAGAGACAGTCCTACCCGGTATATTCCTTGTCTGCAATGTAGTAGAGAGACAGAAATGTAAATTTTGCTAATGTCACTTGTCCTAATGTCATATTTCCGTCATACTTCTTTTACAATAATCACCACAAATCAAATGTCAACTAAATTATTCCAAAAAAGATTTACAGTGATACTAGCTTGACCTTATTAAGATATATGTACCATTGCCAGTGTGTTGAATACCAATACATGGATACTATGAGCATTTGAAAAATGTTGCTGATGTCATTTCCGTCCAACTCCCGTGACGGAAATGCCAGAGAGAGAGAGAGAGAGAATTAGGGTTTAACGTCGCCAGTAGCAAAATTTTGAAAAGACCCTGTATTACAGCATGGGTTATGTTACATGGGTGATGTCATACACTGACAAGGGTACAGATACATCAATACAATTGGCCTAATTCCACTGAGCATATGCAAGTGCTAGTCTTACAAGAAATTTCTTGTAAATATACAAAATAGATTTCGACGGAAAAATGACATAGGTACCAAAGATGTTGCAGATGTCATTTTGTTTTGTCCCGCTAAATTGAATACTGTACATGGAATTCATAGGGGTTCCTGTTTATTTTCGTTTTATGCAATTCATTGACATGTTTAAGATAGTAAGAGAAGACATATTATCTTAACATGTTTGTTAACGATATTTAAGATAGTAAGATAAGACATATTATCTTATCATGTTTGTTAACGATATTTTTGAATTTATAGGTATTGCAAATGTCATGTTCCGTCAATGATTGACGGAAATGTGTGTTATTGAACTAGGTTATCGTAGAATCTGCCTTTTGGCATCTGAATAATTAGAAGAAATAGGGTAATTGATTCAGGTTTTCTCCTGGAAGAAGGAAATTGCTCTGTTGATGAAGACTGTTCGGCTTATGTAAACATTGATTAATTGGGTAGCTGGAGCTAGATGTTTTCATGTAAGGTATAACAAAATATGCTGTCTTACTCAAACAGTGTAAACAGGATATGAACTGGAGGTAAACTGGAAGTAAATTTCACAGGCATGGTAAATGAACTAAAATTTCACATTTAAGCTTTTGGCAATTGCTGCATTTTACACATTGATGGTTTCATCTCTTGTACCTCATCACATTATATAGTTGATCCATTCGTATATTTTGAATTTTATTACTCTAAAAAAAATCTTGGAATTTTAGATCCATTTATGTGTGTATTATAAAATCATCATTAAATTGAATCCTGTTTTTCCATCGTATGGATGGAATCGCTCTGCTCATGAAGACTGAATTAACTTGTATATACATTGATTAATCAGATGATTTGCGGCAAAATGTTTATTGCTTTCATATGAACTACCATGATCATCATAATTGGTTGCACGTACATGTAGTTTATGCAGGGTGTAAATCAGAGGTAAACTAGAAATACATTTGAAATTTAAAAGATATGGTAAATTAATCAAAATTGGACATGACATGAATTTGGTAGTTATTGAGCTTTTGGTATATTATGATCAGGTTGTTCTGTTATTATTTTTTTTATATCTGTGAATATTCTTATTGTGAACTTTCTATGAACCTATGTATTCAACTGTGCTTGAATGAACAATTATTGTGTATGCAAACATGTTTTCAGTATTAGAAATAAATCGCTCTTGAACTCAATCTGTTTTGTGTTTCTTGGTAAGAATATGCCTCAGCTCCTCAGACAGCTTGTCGTAAGAGGCGACTAACTGAGGCACCCGCGGGGTTCCCAGGTGTGAAAAGGAAAAGGACCCCACCCGTGTGGTTCCCGGGTGTGAAAAGGAAAAGGACCCCACCCGTGTGGTTCCCGGGTGTGAAAAGGAATAGGACCCAACGTCGTGATATGACTGAAATATATTTGAAAGCGACGTTGAAACATATTCACTCACTCACCCATTCTTGGAACAACTCATCACTCAATAGCTGTTTCATGATGACTATAACTGGGGCAGTGTCTCATTTGTGAGACTGAGGACCTCCCCCCCAGTTAGGAGATGGCAATGAGATTGATACAGGAAAGAGCGAACAAACGAAATCAGGATTGTTCAACTGCAAGTATAAGATTTTTTTCCTCTGGAAAATGATTCTTCCAAGGTATTATGTGAAGGGCAGGTATATAAGTAGGCTTCCTTTAAATTTTGTCATGTCTTACTGATTCCTCTGAAACGAGAACTGCTAGGATATATAGCACAACAATACATTGGCACTGGAGCATGTATTAAAACGCGATTAGTTATTTCTGATGCTGCATCAGCATATAGCATTACGGCCGCCATAGTCCTGTTTACGGCGGATTTGACGACAAAGGTGATGTTCTGTGAATTTACATGAAGTAAATTCCATTAAATTCACACACACTTCTTGAATGTCATATGTGATAATTTACTTCACATTTACTCGAAATTTAACAGAGTAAATTCCGTGTTTACGTTCACCATGTTAAATTCCAATTTTACAAGCTGTAAATGTCAAATAAATTTTAAACTCGGAATTTATGGAAATTTACAAGTTCTGTAAATTTCGCTCAATGCCAGATTTCACGCAGTGTTCTCCCGAAGACCCAAATAAATGGTAGTGATCGATAGCATATGGATTTGAGAAGACAGTAAGTTACTAACCTCAGTTGTAGTCCGATGGCTTAAGGTAAGGATCGCGACTGACTGGAATAAAGCACCATATTTTACACAGAGGCTCATTTGGGCATAAGGAATGATCTCAGAAGGGGTGCCCATTTCTACAGGAGGTGGAAGGCCCTTAATTTGCATAAATCCAATATGGCCGCCATAATACATACAGTAGCCTCCTGTTGGCGACTATTTGACAGATTGAATCGCCTTTTCACAGGAGATTGGTTTTCTTCGAGCCTGACGGACTCCAGAAGAAAATAATAACGATAATTGGAAACTTTATTACCCGTTGCATATCCAATATGGCCGCCAGACCCTCACTAATAATGGTATTATTGCTAAACACATGTATGTGTGTCTTTGTATACATGCTAATATATACCATACATTTATATATTTATAAAGGCTCCATTGAGAGGTTTCTATACATGTAGCTCTGTTATGATTGACTTGATCAAGCACGCATGAAGGTTATTGACTATTTTATTTTCTAGAAATATCCAATATGACCACTAGCGACCCATTCTCAATGATGATTATCGGTACTAAAACAAATCGTACATGCCACGGTTGTGAACTACATCAAATGTTGCTAATTGGATTCTTCGCGGCTCTTTACATGTAAATCCAGCGGCAAAAGGAGTTACTCTTCGAACACCGGTTGAAATCCGGCTCAAACTGTGCTAAGTAACTACCCTGTAGTGGATTTACTTCAAGTTTCACAAACGGTTTCGATATTTGGGACTCGAGAAAATATGCTTTTACTGTCTCGCATAATCATTGACTTGCTTTGCAAAACCCTGCTATCGTAGAAGCTGAATTAGACAAAGAGTTGTCGAAAGGTCGAGGTGCTGATCCCGTCTCAACTCCTCCTTTTGACAATAAGATTTGCTCTCCATTAGGCTTAGTCCCCAGAAAAGGAACCTAATACTTTTGGGGGCTCTTGGTGGCCGAGCTATCCAAGGCGCATCACTGGTGATCGCAAGCCTCACACCGCTGAACCGGCACGGATTCGAGCCTCGCTGTTGCATGTGTGAAAGTTTGCCAGTTACTTGCCGACGGACCGGAGGCGGTATTCCAGCTTCTTCCATCATTGAAACTGACCGTCATCATATGAGTGAAATAACCTGGAGTGTGACCAAATCCCACGTATACTTTTAGTGTGATACACGATTTATCTTACCCTGGAAAATCTGTCTTGTCTATTAACTGTCCGATTCAACAGGAGCTACATGTGATGTTGAATATGTAGACGTTAGATATCGCGATTGCACTAGTTCAAAAACCCCTAAAGCTTGATGACAAAAATCTATTTAGATGATGCCTTCCGCATCATACCTATCCAGCCAGTTATTCATCCTTTATTTGGGTTTACCTGGGGCGACAAGTATTTTTATGGTCAGTGCCTCTCGATGGGATGCTCTACATCCTGTAAGATATTAAAGAGCTCAAGTCCTTCTCTGCAATCAGTTATGGCTACAAAATTTGGCATATCAGAGGTGATCCACATACTGGACGACTTACTTACTTGTGTGAGTACTTGGGCATTCCAATCAAACATGCTAAGACCTACTACCCATCAGCTACTATGGTCAAGAAATGCTTGCCGTGGAAATTTGAGATCATAAACTGGCAAATCATAACGTTCGCTTTCTTTGTGATAATATGGCCGTGGTTGAAATAATCAATCACCAGTCTTTCATTGGGGATGAAATTAGTGCGTCAGTTAGTAGTTGCCTGCCTTCGAAATGACGATCTGTTCAGATCAAAACATATTTCGGAACAATCTTATTCCTGACCAAATCTCGCGGTTACAATTTCAGGAAGCGTTGTCTCTAGTCCCTTGGTTCAATCGCTCGTAGCACCCAATTGGAGGCGTCCCTTGCTGAATCTTCCTTGAAGGTATACACGCTTGCGCATGACAAGTTTGTAGAGATTTCCTCAATAACACTGGTCAGCGTGCCAGTAAGATATTTCTCATCTCATCGGCACAGTTGGTTTCCTTCAAAGCATTCTTGCATTTTCACAAGGATGCACACTCCACATCTTATACATTCGTATCGGCTATCAGTTATGTGCACAATTTGGCTGCAGTACACGATCCTGCTCAGTTATTCCTTACCCAAAAGCTACTTACAGGCATGTCAGAATCACACAGCCGGATACCAGACTGTCCATAACTAAGGATATCTTCCATAAGAAATTTGATGCTATACCCCACATTGTATCCATGTAATTATTTTACGAGTAATAATCTTGATTGCATTTCATGCATTCTTACGCGTTAGTCAATTGACAGTTCGTTCAGAAAAAGACAGCAATAGCAATGTTCTTTAATACGATGTCTCTTTCTCAGATCAATGTGGCCAGCTACAAGGCATGCACATTATTATCCGCAACTTCAAACACAACATATCCCATCAATCAGTTCATTTGTTTATACTGATAATATTCGATATTGTCCAGTTCAAGCAATCCGTGCTTATTTTAGATTAAATATTTCACATCCGAGGACAGCCCCTGTTCCAATTCCAGAGGATGCGCCAGTGTCAGCTTCCTATTTCTCAGCTCATGTAAAAAAACAAAATCTCTTTAATCAGCATTGACCCTCTTTAATAGGCCATAGTTTTCGCATTGGCACTGCCACTGCCACTTCATCTTCAGCAGCAGGAATCCCGAATAACATATTCAAAAATATGGAGATGGAAGTCTAACGCTATAGTAATATGATAGATTTCCCTTGGTAGCTATGCTAGACCTTACAACGAATATTATGGATTAAGAATACTGATCAGCGATACGGATTTGATATTTCTGGAACATCATGATGTCTTGCCCGCATCATTGAAAACTGTTGACCGCTTCTCCCTTGCAGGAAACAAGCTTATGTTTATGTATACTATGATTGTCTTTTTGAATTTGATGCTAATACTGTTATATGGAATATGGAATAGGTCTTTGGATTATGGACGCGGATATTCTCTAATGGACGACGGCTGGATTATGAATGACGGACTAGGCGCTTGTAATTGTCCAGTCATGGGTTGCATTGTATGGTAGCCTCAACGAATTTATTGCATAAATAAGGGTCTGTTCCAACTTGACCCAGCTTGGCAACGGTCAGTCAGGGGCTGCCATGACATCTGAGTCAGTTATATATGTTATTTTCTAACATTTACTGTATAATTAACACGAAGAGAGAAAAAATATTGACCCTTCTTCTGTTCAGATCTAGCTGTAACGTCATTATGGCGGCCATCTTAGATTATTTTGTATTTCTCGCTAGACCTTTGCCAACACTATTAGTGCGGAAATTTTCAGACTCTTATCCCAGAGGATGGCGAATATATGATGTTTTAAAAATCGTTGGGATAGAAATTGTCATTTATAGGCCCAAAATGACCCCGGGCCCCCAATCGGCCACATATTGCTTCCTGGGCCTCGAAATCGGGTGCATCCCTTCTGATATTGTTTTTGGTGCCTCTGACGAGACGTGTGCCAAATTTGGTGCTTTATTCCACTCTGTCACGAGTGAAAATCTGGCCTTAAGCCACCGAAATACCAGTGTAATTATCTTTCTCCTGTCCAGTATCGATTATTTCCTTCACTGACCACCTGTCGATGAAATTTGTTTCTATTAAAACAGACCGCCATTGGGGTTTATCACAAGTCTCTCGGTTTTGCCAAAGACAACTATTCGACAATGAAATTCCCGTAGCATTGTTTTGGTCGCATTGTGTGCCTCTTCTCGAGCTCTGTGCATAAGGAGAAGCAGCAGTAGGAGTGACAGTGATGAGACGAACACTAACACGAACACCTTGAACAACGCAAGCAGTGGAAGCAATTGTGAGGACTATGAACATGATCAACATACATATGTTCATGTTTGGAAAACATATCTCTGTGATTAGAAAAAAAATGGGTAAATGCTAATTTATGCTAAAATTGCACGTAAGGAAACCTGTATTCACCAAAACAATGTCACTTGGAGAATCGATATAGTACTAAAAAAAATGTGCAATAATTTGTGTTTCTACCTGCTGAAATATATCATAGGACAGTGGCAATTCTGTCGTGGCCATTCGCATTTTTCGTATATTACCGTATATTAATACATTTTCGTATATGATGGCCCCAAGACTAATATTTGTTTGAAGAGCGGTAGTTTACGGACCGCTTTTCGTTCGCATTTTGCGAATTTTGTTGTCCGTTTTATTAATATCAATATTGTGCTCGTCAGCAAATAAAGAACAAGAGCCCAAGGGGCTTCAATATACGCCCGTATATCTGGAATTACACTGGTCTGAATTTCTAGATTGTTAATGGCCTTGATCCGAATTGGTAGCTAGCAATCCAGAGAAAGGTCTACGATTTTATGCTTCTGAGAATGTTACATCACATCTTATATTGAATGATAAACTAAAATGGGCTGAACTCTTGGTAACTAGGTGACCTTGAAACAAGAGTCGAGAGCTCACATATCCCACACTGAAATCGACAATAATCAAACACAAGAAAATAGTAGTTTTCTTTCAAATGGATTCCTTTCAGGCGAGAAAATTTTCCATTAAGGTAGAAGGATGTGAAGTAAACCTTTGTTCTTGAGTTAATAAACAGGTATAAAGTTCATAGAGGACCCCTCTCCCCATTAAATTAGTCAATGTATGGTTTTTATTTCACAACAATTTAAGCAAATGTAGCCATTTCTTACATGTATCAAACATGAGAGATAACTCCACAGGACAAATGCCATATACATGTAGGGGAGACAAGTCTGAATATTTCAACCTAACACATATAGGCAGCTAAACTTGACAAATTGATCTCTCTTTGCAATGCGAGTAAGCTGTACCAGAAGTTTAGTATCAATCCATATCTTGAAACTAGAGATATCGCATGGACAACTAATGTTAATGGGTGAATGGACAGAATGCAACATCGCATTACATGATCTCGTCTTCGACAGGTATATGAAAATGTGACTTTTAATGATTTCTTGAGTTTGTGGTCACAGTGACCTTGATCTTTGACCCACATTTTGGTATGTAACACATCATCACAAAAAGGCTATTTTTAATGATTTCAATTTTTGGGTCATAGTAACCCTGACCTTTAATCTTGACCTATATTTTGATACACGACACATTGTCTTCCCTCAATATCTCAAAAAGTCCAGGTAAATGCTAAATCCTTGGAGAGGGTTTACCTTGACATTTTTGGTCTTTCGAATGAGTTCTTGAGTCGACGCATCCATTATACAATCTCGTACATTTCATCCACTGCGCTTGTTTTGAATAAGCATGTCGGTTTCCCAAGCTTGCGGTTTTTGCTTTGACTTCCGATGTTGATTTCAACTTGACATCAAAGCAGTTGAGTCCGCAATGAAATTCAATCCGGTCATATCTCATACCTAGCGGCGGATTGGCCTAATCAACAGGCTTAGCGCATTCACTGATTTGGTTGATTTAGTGGAAACCTCTTCATCTCTTCATCTTTTTATATCCAGAACTCATATGGGTAACTAACCAAGCCAGTGTATCGATCCTAACAGATCGATCGATACACTGGTTCGCGAGGATGTGTATCAATGGACACAAGAAATCTTGATTTTTAACAATTTCATGATTTTGGGGGTCACAGTGACCTTGACCTTCGGCCTTGACCTACATTTTGGTATGTGACACATTGTGTCCCCCTCGTGTATCTACTGACACAACAAAAGTTATTTTTAATAATTTCCTGATTTCGGGGTCAGTGACCTTTGACCTTCGACCTTGACCTATATTTTGATATGCGACACCTCGTTTCCCCCTATTGAATCCACTGACAAAAAATAGAAATTTTTAATGATTTCCTAATTTTTCCGGGACACTGACCTTTGACCTCTGACCTCGACCTACATATTGTATGCAACACATCGTTCCCCCCTAGGGCATCCACTCACCAAAAATTAGAACTGTAGATAGAAAACTATCAATGATCAATCATTTCCTGATTTTAGGCAACAGTGACCTTTGACCTCTGACCTTGACCGCAATTTTGGTACGCGACACATCGTCTCCACCTAGCGAATCCACTCACAAAAAGTTGCAACTATGGATAGAAAACGTTCACAGATATAGACCGGACACGAACACTTCAGTGATTTCCTGTTTTTTAGGGCAGTGACCTTTGACCTCTGACCTTGACCTTCATTTTGGTACTCACCAAAAATTAGAACTGTAGATGGAAAACTGTCCCAGACATGGGCCGGACACGGGGGACGAACAGACGGACGGATAGACGGACGGAAACCGCCATCACATAATACGTCCGCCTTTTGGCGGGCGTATAAAAATCCATCAAATAATCCACGCGCAGTTAAAAATTAAGCTCCACGCAGTTCCGCGCAGTTTTTAGTACGATCCGTGTTTACGTATGACTTGAAGCTCCATCTATGAATTACGACCGTCAGAAATCACATCAATTCATAGAAACGGATTTCCGGTTCCGACATTTTGGACACACACTTCGACCGGCAGAAATATTGTAATTCAAGTGATATTTAAAGTTGCCGGCGGTATAAATACCACTCCATTGGCACGCTGAACCTACGCACAATCAAAAGATGAGGCCCAAGCGAGACGACGATAGGGCAGTCCTCCCATTCTCACCTTCAAAGACGGACAAGCGTGACGAAAACTGGACACCCACTGATGTACCCAACGACAGTGGCGAGATTTCGAAGTTTCCACAGATCTCACACTCACAGTTAGAAACTGACAGTGCCGCAAATGTGCTTATTAACTATGGATACGTCAACAAATCTGATGTCAAATCAAAAAGTTACTCACTGAACAAAACAAAGGCTCTTGTGAAAAAGTTATCGGCAGCCAAACGACCACAGTGAAAAACACAGGTGGTGGTGTAAGCCTCAGCAGGGATGTATGAGCTGTTCAAACAAAAGACATACATTCACTTTGAGGTAACCAAACCACAACTACTGCTTGAAAAAAAACCCATCATTGGATGTATCTAGAAATGAAGTACAAGTGTCCCTGAAAATCCGTGCACCAGATAATAAACAGTACACTATTGATGTGTACCATACTACTTCCAGGGCATTAGTTAACGGTAAAGGCACGAATGTTTTTATCGATGATCATCTTCCAGCCATAATCTCCCTACCTGATACTGCAGATGCCAAGCAACTGAACAGCTTTATATCTGCTTCTCTCAAAGAATATTCTCCAAGTAATGAGCCGCGGGAGAATGAAGACGTGTTTTGCATTGGCTCCTGAGATCATTGTACACAACACAGATGTTGTTGTGGCTGTTATACACTATGGAATTTACTAAACTTCTCCCATCGCATCAGCTCTCAATGGACAGACAGAAACTATATTTTCATGTGGAATAGGCGAAGGAGGGGAATGTTTTGAGCCGCCATTCCAGCTGTCCCACGCCCTGCATTGTGAATTGTAGAATTCGGGTCACTCAGTACAGTCGATCGCGGGCCCGTGCAAGCTGGGTCATTGAGTACATGCCGCGTGAAATTGGACGAACTTTTCAAGGAGATTACCAACCCATACGCAACCGGTAATAAGCAAACAGGTATGCCTTCATTTTATTGAACTAAACTATGTCCAGTTACCGAATGTACGGCAGGAGTAAAAGAAATAGATCATCCAGCTCGACAAGCTCTGATTCAAGTATGGCGACCACTAGCACATCAAAACCCGGGGAAAAACAGGACAAAAAGCGCTTGTGTGGGAATAATGGAATAGAAATGAACACCGAAACGAATAGTTGGGCCACAAAAGAAATTGTACATAGCTTGCCTAATGACATTAGTGTGCTCTTGAATGAAATAAACAGTCAGCTCAAATCCGTCCAGGAAAATGGCCACAAAAACCGAACTGGGTCAAATGATATCGAGGGCCGAACTGACTAACGAACTGTTAAAGCTAAAAGAAAGTATCGCCAACTCGCTAGACAGGCGAATAGATGCCCTTGAATGTGACCTGCATAAAATAGCGTTGGAAAATGAGGAACTTAAAAAACGCCTCGCAGCAGCCGAATATGAAAACGAGAAATTGAGAGATCAAACCGATAGCAAAACGAACGACTTGGAACAATACACGAGAAGGTCCAGCATACGGGTGTGGGGGTTACCCGAGGAAACTTCCACCGAGACATGGGAAAACTGTGCCCAAAAGGTGATTAATGTGGCAAATACCAAATTATCTATGAATTTGAATCCTCTTGACATAGATATGGCGCATAGAGTCGGCAGGATTGTCCATGGGAAACCGAGACCAATCATTGTTAAGTTTGTTCGTCGTCGTCACAAGTTGGAAGCAATCAAATCTCGTCGTGCTCTCAAAGGATCCGGGATCGTGATCCGGGAAGATCTGAGTAGATCAAATCAAGCCCTTCTGATGGAAGCAGTTATACTTTCCCATGCCAGTGCTATGATCGACGCGGCCTGGTCCCACGATGGGGAAATCTTCGTGAAACTTGCGGAGAGACAGTCACCTACTCTGGTTACCTGCAGTAAGCATCTCCATCAGCTTACTCAGGACAACAGCCGACAGGACATATCTGATGGATCTAACAGAGGGGTGAGGCCTGAGGACTACTGATAGGTATTGTACGACATACTGTGATCCATAACTCAACAGTACTTTAAATGGTGATGTTCTTCATTTTCACAATAATATTAAATAGACAGCTCGCCTATCTAGAGATCTAACGGTCACTATGCTGAGTAAATTCCTCTTTCATCATCCTGATCGATTTTATTTACCGATTATTTACTACACATGTTTTTGTTCTTTCTTTTTCATCTGTCATAAATTGACAAAGGTAATGGACAAAAACCGCCTCTCGACAACATGTCTATATTGTACAAATTGTCTCGGTCTTATCTGAAACTGTACTTTACTTTTCGGCCTCGGCGCAACTCTTTAACTTTTTGAATGAAGGAGTTGCCACTTAATTAGTATACCTGAAGTCAACCGCTATATCCCACAAAAACGACATTTATAGAAAAATGTATATTTATATAAATCTGAATAACAAAATTAGAATATCCACAAAAACTGTCGACAGCAGCTAACATTTCAGCAATGACTTTGGATTTGAACATATACTCTGTATCCAAGTAGTACCAGTACTTCAATGTTAGACTGATATTTTTTGCGTGTATAATGTATACGAAACCCTTAAAGGCAAAACATGTCCCTTAATCTGTGAATAGGCAATCTAGTTCTGCATACTCGAACTCGATTTCATGTAAACTGTAAAACAATTTGGTTTTTAAAAGAGTAGAAATAGGCTAGCCTTACGGCTATTTATTATTCTTTTTGTAGCCAGTCACTACAGTTTCCCTACAGCTACAGAATACTGGCATATTACGTTCTGAAATAACACCAGCATACAAGACTGAGTACTTTCTCCTTATGTATCACATGCTAGGGCATACAGCATAAGACTTGTGACGAGTCTCTGTCAAAAAAGCTGCTCATACGCGAATAGGTCCCTCTGCTTCTGGTTTTGTCGAAACAGACAAGTTTGCAATGGTGTATTAGAACCACAGACTGTAATTGACAAAGCTCCTGCTGGGGAGTTCTATTGTCAGCCGATGACGTCGTGGCGGGATATTACCTTCAATGTGAGGTGCCAAACTTTTGGCAGGGCATGTACATTTCAAAATTTGCACGCTATTTGAGTTCTCACCTTTGCGGACAGCCAGAAAATCATAGGCAGTTTCTCTGCTTAAATATTCATGCCGGTTGAATGGTTTGTTTTTGCCTACAATACCCCGAGCACCAAAATAAACTTATTAATTAACTAGGTACGTTACACATTCATGTTTTTCTGTTGGTTAAAAATGTGCATAGATATAAATAGTACGTATATATTTGTATACATTCAAATAATATCCTTTTTGGCTTGTTTTAAGAGACCTGTTGTTATACTCGTCCTTTCCGGAAAAATATTCATAACTTGAAATTGGCGTGGGACAAGCTGGAGCTTGTTTCAAATTATGTTTTTTCTGTCTGTTATTCTGTTTTTGAGTATTATGTGTAGCACGGTGTTTAACATTATTGTTCTTATCCTTAACATTACCAAGAACCTTCTGAACTCCATCATAGATTATATCATTACCAACGAAGCGATATATTCAGTGACGTAACCATACTGTCAATGAACGTCAAGGGACTCCACTCTGATCGTAAGAAACGGGTCGATATTTTTCACTGGTTAAAGAAGAAAAACTGCTCCATTATTTGCCTTCAAGAGACACATGGCTGTGCAGAGACAGAAAGTATTTGGGAAACAGATTGGGGACACAAATACATACCATTTTATAGTCATGGGAAAACAAACATCACTGGTGTCGCAATATTTTTTCGAGATAACCTCGATGTAACGGTACACAAATCAATACAAGACAAAGACGGTAGATTTATAATTCTGGATATTACTATTGCCGATACTAAATTAACTCTTGTAAATGTACATGGCCCCAATGTCGACGACCCCGTGTTTTACTCAAATGTATTTCAATCCGTGAAAAAAATGGAAAATGAAACTATCATTGCTTGTGGCGATTGGAATTTAGTTCAAGACCCCCAAACTGACCTGTCAAATTATATCCGAACCAACAACCCTCGAGCAAGACTAGCTGTCCTGGATGCTAAACTGCAATTAGGCCTAATAGATATTTGGAGAAAGCAGAATCCTTATTCTCGTCGCTTTACCTGGCGTTAAAACATATGTACAGGAATTAAACAAAGCCGTTTAGACTATTTTTTAATAACCGATCACTTACTCTTCTCAGGTGCAAAAGCCAATATTGGAATTTCGTACCGGTCTGATCACTCTTACGTAACTATCAGCTACTGTTTTTCTCGCCGTGAGAAAGGACCTGGCTACTGGAAGTTCAATTCTGCACTCCTTCAGGGCCCTGATTATGCCATACTTGTAAAAGAAACTATCAAGGATACTTTATTGCAATGCTATGTAGCAGGCGATATGGACGATTTAGAAAATATT
The DNA here is from genome assembly GCA_036873755.1 of Hanleya hanleyi. Taxonomy (NCBI): domain Eukaryota; kingdom Metazoa; phylum Mollusca; class Polyplacophora; order Lepidopleurida; family Hanleyidae; genus Hanleya; species Hanleya hanleyi. Next base: position 21,362 of record JAVTVY010000928.1, read on the forward strand.
GAAATAACCTTGGATGATCAACTTTTTTTCGAATTTATGAAGACAAAGATAAGAGGCGTGACCATTCCCTTCTCTGTAGCGAAAAAGAAGGAAAGAATTAAGAATGAAAAAAAGCTAGAAACTGATATTCTTAATCTAGAAAAGGACCTATGTGGCACTTCAATTGAACGCCAGAACGAAATTAATCAGAAATTAAACGATATGAAACGTGAGTTAGATACAAGAAACTGGAAAGTAGAAGGGTCTATACTTAGATCAAAAGCAAAATGGGCAGAAAGTGGGGGAAAAAATTCCACGTATTTTGTTGAAACTGAAATCGTCCATGATCCGAACGAAATCCTAAACGAAGTAAAACAGTTCTATTCCAAACTTTACGCGGCACTGGAAAATATATTTGAAACGGACGATAATTTATTTCTTGGCCATTCGGTTAATCTTACAGATGCAGAGAAAATCTCTTGCGAAGGTCCAATCTCTTTTCAGGAACTGACAAAAGCCGTAAATCAAATGAAAAAAGCTAGATCGCCGGGATCCGATGGCTTTCCTGCCGACTTCTACAAATTCTTTTGGGATGACATTGGTATATTTCTTTTAAGATCTGCTCAACATGCTTTCAGAACAGGAATCTTATCGCCATTACAACAGCAAAGCTACATTTCTTGCCTGCCGAAGGAAGGCAAGGACAGAAAGTTTCTGAAGAACTGGCGCCCCATCTCCCTCCTAAACATTGACTACAAAATAATATCTACATGTATAGCCAACATATTTAGGGAAGTAGTCCCATCTGTAATAAACGAGATACAGGAAGGATTCATGGAAGGGAGATTTATTGGGGAAATCACTGGGCTCCTGTCAGACCTAACTGCCTACACGGAAGAAACTGATATTCCAGGACTGCTAGTCTTAATTGACTTCGAAAAAGCTTTTGATTCAGTGTCTTGGGATTTTATTAAAAAAACTCTTGTATCTTTTAATTTTGGAGCTGATATCATTCAAAGGATAAACATTTTTCAGAAAGGTTAAAAAAGCAGTGTGATGAATAACGGTTATATCTCGGACTTCTTCCAACTCCACGGGGTTGCCGACAGGGGGACCCAATCTCGCCATATTTATTCATCCTAGTTGCAGAAACACTGTCTCTTGCGATAAAAAAGGACGAAAGGATAAAAGGAATAAAAATTGAAAACTCTGAAATAAAAATACAACAATATGCAGACGACACAACGCTGATCCTAGATGGATCCCGAGAATCTCTGGAAATAGCCATGGGTCTCCTGAATAAATTTGCTCTTTCTTCTGGTCTACAGTTAAACGTGAGCAAGTCACTGGCGGTTTGGATCGGTCAGAAAAAGGGAAACTCTGTAAAACTATGCCCTCATTATCGAATTAACTGGGACCCCGGAGGTTTTAAACTGCTGGGGATATGGTTCTACCCAACGTTAACGGAAACAATTGATACAAATTACAATGAAAAAATTACTTCGATAAAAAAACTTCTAGGAAACTGGTCAAGAAGAAACTTGACTCCCATGGGGAAAATAACAATCATTAAATCCTTTGCTATACCCTACTGGTACATTTGTTCTCAACTCTGCCCGATCCCGACTCCTCCGCTATGATCGAGTTGGAGAGGATTTTCTATAACTTCATTTGGAGTGGAAAACCAGACAAAGTAAAGCGAAAGACAATTATCTCTGAAAAAGCTGATGGAGGACTGGAAATGATTCATATTCAGACATTTGCTTCTTATTTAAAAATCAAATGGATTAAAAGACTGTCGGAGAGGGATGACGTGCATAGCACCCTCGTCAAAAATATTTTAAGTCCTATAGGTCATGATCTTTGGAAACTAGATAGCTCAAGCCTTATAGCAGTAAAAAATGGCATTAAAAATCGATTTTGGCAAGACACTCTGAAAGCATGGGCCCAGTGTATGAACAGCAATCACAATATAAACCTGGAACTAAATAATCTACTCTTCGAATTTGCGCCTATGTCAGAATGGAAGGAATTGATAACATGGGCACAGCAAGGCCTCAGCCGAATCGGGGATACTTTAAATCCGGATGGCGCTAGCTTCTTGTCCTTCAAAAAATTACAGGAAATGTATAACATAAAATCAGGTCATTTTTTACTCTACTGCGCTATTATTCACAATATTCCCACAGAAAAACGAACATATATAAAAAATGGAGAATTCCGTAGAAATGCACAGGTTTTGGAACCAGAATTATACCATCGATTAATCATCCAAAAAAGCACAAAATTTGTATACAAGTCTATAATAAGTAATATAAAAACCCCTCCCCAGAAAGCCCAACAAAAATGGGGGGTGGAATTAGGCACAGGAGAAGAAATCACATGGCCCACCATATTTAAATACATATACAGTACAACAGGACAAACCAATTTACAATACTTTCAATATCAAATATTACACCGAATCCTAGTAACAAATCGTCTATTGAAAATATGGGGAACAATCAACTCGGATCTGTGTACCTTCTGTGAACAATATACAGAAACGCTTGTTCATCTGTTTTATCACTGCAGGTATTCAATGGACATTTGGAAAAAACTTCATGTTTGGGCCGAGAGTATCGGTATTTCTATGGAAAAACCTTCGGGGTCACTGGTTATTCTAGGTAACACAGGGTCTAGCATAGTAAATCTTCTAATATTACTGATGAAAAAATTCATATATGTGTGCAGATATCGTAATATGAAACCCTCTTTCGAAGGTGCAAAATTATTTGTACTAAATCAAAGAGATGTTGATAAATATATAGCTGAGAACAACAAAAGCAAAACATCTTTCGAGAGTAGGTGGGGCCCCTTGGCGTTGTAATTTAACCAGGTGGGGGAAAAATCCAACAATTTCTCCTCCGCCTGTTAGAGATATACAAAATCAACAGTGGAGTGTCAAAGCTGCAAACATATCGTCTTGCAGAGTACAATTATATGTCACCTCAGGGTACCTACATATATATATACTTATGTTGTGTCTTTTTTTTGGTTGTGTGGGTGGGGAGGGGGGAATGGGGGGGAGGGATCCACAGTCCATTGCCATCCGACTATTTCTGTGTGCTTGATCTTGCAAAATAGTATGTAAATATGCTCCTATAATATTTTTATTTATACATATATATATTTCTTCCCCTAAAAACATAGAAAATAGCATTTATCGGCACCAGTAATAATTATTGATACGATGCTTGTAGGAATTGTTTTAATTGCCCAAATGTTCGTGTCGTGTAATAAGTTGTACTATTGTATTGTTGTATATGTTGTACTATTAATTGCTCTACGTTTGTTTTCGTTCATGTACATTTCGTTTTGTCAATTTCTCATGTACCAAACGTTTAAGTTAGTGGTGCCTGGTAATTTGTTATGTAAAATGCATGTAGATCACTGTTCAACCTATTCAGTTAAATTAAGCTAAGGAAGTTGGGTGAACGACTATTTTTTGTGTTCTCTTCAGGGCCCTTCCCTGAAATATGTAATATAATTTGTAATATATTATTTGTAACCGGTTATCTGTATGCGGATAATAAAATATATTTGGAAAAAAAAAGAAGAAAAAAAAAAAAAAAAAAAAAAAAAAATCTCAACAGATAAAAGGTCGTTTGAGGTCAAGCAAAAAAAACAACAAACAAAACAAACAGTTGGGGTTCATCTGCTGGATCTTGATGGCAAATCATACCTTGATTTACGGCAGCTTCGGGGTCACTAATCGACAAAGAACACTTCGAAAAGTGAATGTAAGGCCTACCGGGGGGGGGACAAAATGGAATTCACATCAACACACAGTAATATGTTCGCGTCTGTCTGTCGCAAGTTTTAGCGGTCCAGAATAGCTTCAACGATGGATCAAAGATGGGAGAGGATTTCATATTTCTTTTTTTATGTTAACTTAACAATCGTTCTAAGTTACTCTTCTTCATAAGTTAGCTTTATATAGAAATATAGAGTCACTCTGTTAAATGTAAATGCCCCAAAGGAAGATAGTCCGGATTGTTTGAGGTAGTGCGTCATACTAGTACCATTGTGTGAGGTGGCTATAAATATGTCTCTCAATAGTGCCAATTACCATGATTATTGCCATTTACTGTCGTTGACACATTGTTAGCGTGTCGTACTTCAGCCATGTTTACATCCAAAACAGCTGATCGCGAATACTGCCGACTGCTGCCGATTGCATACGAAGTGCAGTCAATTTGGTATTCAGTGGTTATTTTTTTATTATAAGCTCATGTATTTAATTTCTATGGGTGATTAGATAGTTGTAGGTTCCGTTAAATGAAGAAAAAGTATATTTGTGAACTGCGAACACGTGCGTTTGTGTTCTATAAGGCTGTCACGTGATGAACGCTGTCGCTATCTTTCGATCGAAGGAAACAGGTTGTGAAAATCCTTCAGGCGAACCTTTTGGATGAGTTTGCCATTTCGTTACGCTGTCTGAAGTCAGCTTGTTGTCATGGCGACGGCGATGCTTCGTTGTGTGTTTCGTGGGTTGTGAGCAAAGTCACAGCTCCCCAATTTCGTGGCATCTGTATGGAAGACTGGCCACATTGTTAGAGTATGGTGGATCAGTAGTGGCTTCCTGGTAAAACTCCATTCTTGTGTTCATTTTGTGCCCTGGTCAGACAGGGTATCAGTTACCCTCCCGGGTGAACACTGTACGCATGGGTTGAGCAATACAGAGCAAGTCTTCACCACCATCCTGAGTTGTGTTGTTTTCTGGTGCTAAATTCTACCCCCTGCCACATTTTGGTGTCAGAAGTGGGATGCGTACAGTCTACCCCTGTCTGTGTGTTCCGCGTGCCGGTCTAGCTGGATGTGGACATCAGTGCTGGAACTAATGGACTATTTGGACTCTTTTCCGTGTGTGTCGTTTGCTGTGAAGTCGAAGTGGCTTCGTTGAACATTGGGATGCATCGATGAACTGCGATCCAGAATTGATTGATTTGCAAATCTAATATTATATTGGTCGGATTGATTGTAATTTTATGATATGTATGCTGCATGTTATATTGTACAGATCACATTGCTAAACTTGTGTTTCCCACGTTGCCGTAAGCAACTACAACTATTATGCAATGTTAGAGAGGTGGTTATTTTAGCGATTTACTGTCTCACTCCTCACCCCGTTATTGTCATGGCAACCATTGAAGAAACACGCGAGGCATTGCGAGAGGCACTTCCGGAGATAGAAAGAGAGAAATTGCAGCATGAATTTTCAAAAAGAGGCCGCTGAGGCAAAAGCAGAAGCTGCCCTGTTACATGAGAAACTTGCCAGAGGTGATGCTACTCCTGCCCCAGCAGATGAACGTCTCGTATATGTGTCATCGGCGCGCAAGCTTGATAGATTTCACGACAAACCGGATAGAGCTTCAGAGCCGACTAATCAAGAATGGGTGGCAGATGTTCGTGGCCAGCTGGCGACAAGGAAGTTGAATCGCAGACAGCAAGCTGCATTTGTCGTAGAACATTTGTCTGGTAAAGCACGTCAGGAAGTCCTGGGTCGGGGGATGATATAGTTTGCGATGCTGAATAGGTGTTTGATGTTCTCAAGGTTTTCGGTGATGGCAACACGTTGCCTCAACTTCAGAAGAAGTTCTTTGCCTACCAGCAGCAGGAAGGTGAAGATTTATTAACTTGTTTTTAGATCCATCTTTTAAGGACTGTCGTAAAAGCACGTTTTAAGGACGATTAGCTGAAGCTGTGCGCGACGAGAGTTTGTGTCGTGAAATTCGTCGCCTGAACATAGAATCAGCTGAATTGGACTACTTTGAGATGCGCGATAGAGCACAACAGTGGCTAGGTTCGACTGGGAAGAAGCAGCTAGTCAAAGCAAAGGAAATAACATTCCAGGAGATCACCAGCAGTGATGATGATCTGTTAACTGAGGTGAAGAAGCAAGAACAACAACTTGCCCGACAACAGCAACAAATTGAGAAGCTTCTACAAGAACTTCAAACAAACAAACGGGGTGCCAGACAAAACCAGCCATACCGAGCTCGGAGCAACATCCCGCGACGATGTTGGGAGTGTGGTTCGGAGGATCACATGAGGAGAGACTGCCCTACATACAATGGTGACCGACCACAATTGGATGTCACAACCGGCGAAGCGTTAAACTAGAGACACCCGTCATGAAGAGCCACATTTCGGGTGAAATGCGGACTGAAGGCTCGATATTGTCGAAAGCTGTAGGAAAATGTCCTGAAGTGTTGGTGAAGCTTGGTCGTAGTGAGGTGCGGTGTTTGTTAGACACCGGAGCACAGATTTCGACAGTCACCGAACCGTTTTTTAATGAAAATCTTATTCAAGAGGGAGACCTCCTGGACGTATCAGCTTTCATCCATATCTCTGGAGAACAGGGACTGGCTGTTCCCTATTTGGGTTATATTGAGATTGATGTGACCGCACTCGGTACAACATTTCAACGGATGAGATTTTGGGTGGTACGTGACCCTTTAGATACGCCTATTGCTGCACGTAAGAAGGACTGTCCGGGTGTTATTGGTAGCAATATTTTTAACTGTATATTTGTACAGGGTTCGTGTTGCAGGGGGAAAACCTGTTAGGATTTCAAGTCGGACTATTGTAGTAGTGGATGGGACAACAAGAGCTGCCAAGCCAGGATGCAAGTATGAGGCCCTACTTGAACATTCAGAATCACATGTTGGCCCACTCCCCAGAGGGTTGGCGCTGGGTCCTGCATATGTTACTGTTGGCCATTTTGGCCGTGTACCTGTACAAATAACCAATTTCGGCGATTCGGATGTTTACCTATAGCCTAGAACTATGATCGGTGTGCTGAGGAACTGTGATGTAGATCCTGAAATTCAAGTTGATCAAGTCAATGACTGTGAAGTGGTAATCAATGAAATATCTGCCGAATGTAGAACATCTACAGTCGCACAAGAAGTGATCTCTAAGGTGAACTTTGGAGGAGGATTGGATGCAGATCAACAACAGCAAGTAGAAGCTCTTCTTTCCAAACATTCTGAGATATTTAGTGCTGCGGAAGATGACATTGGGTGTTGCAATGAGGTGACTCATCGTATCCTGTTAGAGGATAATGTTCCTGTTCGAGTACCCCATCGGCGTATTCCCCCTCAACAATGGGGAGAGGTATGTGACTATTTGAAGGCAGCATTGAACAAAGGAGTCATCAGAGAATCGGCGAGTCCTTTTGCGTCTCCAGTCGTCTTAGTCCGGATAAAGGACAACAGTTTACGTCTGTGTGTAGATTACCGCGCTCTGAACCGGAAGACCAGCAATGATGCTTATCCACTCCCAAGGAAAGAGGAGGCTCTACAGGTGTGACGGGGAGCGAAGTATTTCTGTAGCCTTGACTTAGCACATGGTTTCCACCAAGTACCAGTTGTACCAGAGGATGTTGAGAAGACAGCTTTTAGAGTCGGTACTGGGGGATTATTTGAGTTTTTACGTGTGCCATTCGGATTATGTAACGCGCCGCCAGTGACATTCGTGCATCTCATGGACAAGGTACTCGGTCATGAAAACTTTCAGATAGTCTTAATTTACCTGGATGACATACTGGTTTTTGGTACGACCTTTGAAGAAACCCTCAGTAGGCTGGATATGGTTTTGACGCGGCTGACGAAATATAACCTGAAAGTGAAACCCAAGAAGTGTCACCTATTTAAGGAGAAATTGCGCTACCTTGGTCATATCATCGAGGAAGAAGGTATCTCACCGGATCCGGAGAAAACAAATGCTGTACGAGATTGGAAGATTCCTACGACAGAGTCGGAACTCCGTGGGTTCTTGTGCCTAGCTGGCTATTACCGTCGTTTTGTTTCGGAATATGCCAAAGTAGCTGCACCTCTCCATGCACTGCTCACTGAAGTCAAGACCAAGAGAAGAGGCAAAGCTAAAAGGAAAACAGAAATCAAAGACCCAAGACCTTTCATGGAGCGCTGGACTGATGAATGTATGCTAGCATTCAACGAGCTAAAAGCCAGGTTGTGCAGTCCACCCGTACTAGGCCACCCAGACTTCAGTGTGCCCTTCATCTTAGAGATCGACACTAGCTTGCTGGGCTTGGGTGCAGTTCTCTCTCAACGACAAGGACACCAGACAGTCGTCATAGCCTATGGTAGCAGAGGTCTCCGGAACAATGAAAAAGCGATGAAAAACTACAGCAGCCGCAAACTGGAGCTGCTGGCTCTTAAATGGGCTGACACAGAAAAATTCCGGGACATGCTTTTGAGCGCAGGGTTCATTATCTTCACTGACAACAATCCTCTCAGCTATTTGAACACAACAGCTAAGCTTGGCGCCACAGAGTCAAGGTGGGCTGCGGAGCTCGCTCAGTACCAGTTTACAATTAAGTACCGCTCTGAGAGAAGCAACAGGAATGCTGATGCCTTAAGCAGAAAAGTGGAGCACTCTGAAGCATGCTAGTTGGAGGAACTTGTTACCAGCCCTCCCCTGTTGCAAATGTCGACCCAAGTTCCGTCTGAAATTGGAAAGCAGTTCCGCGAGGCTACAGCTGAGGTATGGCTTGAGGAAGTGCAGACGCGTTCGGAGCAGACAGTCCCTGTGTGTGTTTCAGCTTTCCCTACGATAGTGCCGTCTGAAATGGACAAACTCCAGCGATCTGATCCAACTATTAACGGACTCCGTTATTACTGGGACGAACAACGTCAACCTACTCCTGCCGAGCTAAACAAGGAACCGAAGTCAGTGCGGAAACTCCTCCGGTCATGGAGCCGTGTTGTGGTGAAGTCGGGTATCCTTTATCGTAAGTGCAACATCCGTGGTAAAGTGGTGCACCAGCTGATCTTGCCTTTATCCTTGAAGAAGCAAGTGTTGACAGAAGTTCACGACAAATCTGGACATCAGGGCGCTGATCGCACATATGGACTTTTGCAGATGAGGTGCTACTGGATAGGGATGGAGGCAGATGCGCGAAACCATTGCAGTACTTGTTCGAGATGTGCAATGTCCAAGTTCGGCAAAAATGTTACCTACGCTGGGATCTCTTATTGCAAAGAAGCCATTGGAAGTGCTTGCAATTGATTACACGGTTCTCGAGAAATCCTGTGGCATGGAAAATGTCCTAGTCATGACTGATGTATTTACAAAATATACGCAGGCAGTAGCCACTGTCGACCAAAAGGCAGCCACAGTAGCGAGAGTGCTGATTAAGGATTTGTTTGTGAGGTTCGGCGTACCCTTGCGTATACATAGTGATAGAGGTCGAAACTTCGAAGCAGATGTTATCCGAGAGCTTTGTTCCATATATGATGTTTCTAGAAGCAAAACTACCCCATATCATCCACAGGGAAATGGCTCCTGCGAGCTTTTCAATAGGACCATGCATGATCTCCTCAGATCCTTGCCTCCAGCAAAGAAACGAGTGTGGCCCAAATACCTGGCCGAGGTGGTGTTGCTTATAATTGCACTCCCCATGCATCAACCAGCTACTCCCCATACTACCTCTTTTTCGGACGAGATCCTAGACTTCCTGTAGATAGCTTGTTGGGACTTAATGAAGGCGAGGAGTACGACAGTGTTGGTGACTGGGTCACAGGTCATTATATTCGACTGAAAGAGGCTTTCCATTTGGCTTCATCAAAGACGGAAAAGGAGGCACTGAGACGCCAGAAGCTACATGATCGACGGGCACAGAAGACAAGCCTGCCCATTGGTGCTCGGGTCTTCGTACGTGACAGAAGTTACCGGGATGGACATAAAATCCAAAATGTGTGGTGCCACACTCCCTACCGTATCATAGGACGCCCGAACCCAGATGGACACGTGTATGTAGTCGAACCCCTTCATGGTGATACAGCTTCAAAAACTCTGCAGAGGACCGACCTCTTGGATGCAAGGGACCTTGTCAGTGATTTACATCACCGGATTCGTGCAAGAAGGCTGATCCACCAGAGCCTGATACAGTACCTGATGATGATACCGAAGATGATTCAGGCTACGCTATCTTCATATCTCAGGGAGTGGATTCTGGAGAGCAAAATAACATGGTTACAGTCATTCCACCAGAAAACTTACCTTCAGATTCCAAACCGGCAGATGAAGTGAGTGCTACCGACACAGCAGAGAAGTCTTGTACTCCGGTCATGAGTGATATGGTAGACAGAGGAACAGCATGAACTGCCCCGAAGGACAACTAGGTCAACAGCAGGCCAGCATAGGAATGTGTATCATGAACCTAGGTCAACTCAGTTAGAGGAGTCGCATTGTGTAGAGTCAATAGGTGCGAAGATCCTTGCAGATGTTAGTCAGACCCAACTTTTGTTGATGCGGATGCTGTCCAAGATGAATCCGCATTAGATATTTTGTTAGAGTGTCTTGCTGACAGTTGTCATTATATAGTCGTTTGTCGAGGCGCCAAACTTACAGCAGGGAAGTGTGTGAGGTGGCTATAAATATGTCTCTCATTAGTGCCAATTACCATGATTACTGCCATTTACTGTCGTTGACACATTGTTAGTGTGTCGTACTTCAGCCATGTTTACATCCAAAACAGCTGATCGCAAATACTGCCGACTGCTGCCGATTGCATACGAAGTGCAGTCATTTTGGTATTCAGTGGTTATTTTTTATTATAAGCTCATGTACATGTATTTAATTTCTTTGGGTGATAAGATAGTTCCGCTAAATGAAGAAAAAGTATATTTGTGAACTGCGAACACGTGCGTTTGTGTTCTGTAAGGCTGTCACGTGATGAACGCTGTCGCTATCTTTCGATCGAAGGAAACAGATTGTGAAAATCCTTCAGGCGAACCTTTTGGATGAGTTTGCCATTTCGTTACGCTGTGTGAAGCCAGCTTGTTGTCATGGCGACGGCGATGCTTCGTTGTGTGTTTCGTGGGTTGCGAGCAAAGTCACAGCTCCCCAATTTCGTGGCATCTGTATGGAAGACTGGCCACATTGTTAGAGTATGGTGGATCAGTAGTGGCTTCCTGGTAAAACTCCATTCTTGTGTTCATCTTGTGCCCTGGTCAGACAGGGGATCAGTTACCCTCCCGGGTAAACACTGTACGCATGGGTTGAGTTGAGCAATACATAGCATGTCTTCACCACCATCCTGAGTTGTGTTGTTTTCTGGTGCTAAATTCTACCCCCCGCCACATTTGATCAAGTATAATCGCAAGTGATTTGTTGCTACCTCGA
>JAVTVY010000929.1:0-35316 GCA_036873755.1 Hanleya hanleyi
AAAGCGGCGTATGTCAGAGCAATAGCACAAAAGAAACATTTGTTCGAACGCATCATTAAACAACGTTAAAGCATTAAGAAAGTATGTTAAAGCGTTGAGACGAGCGTTAAGGCGTAACGGCGGGCGTTGACGGGCGTCACTGCATTTCGATGAATTGGTGTCAATTCCATGAAATCAGAGCTTCTGAGCTAATTCACCAGGGCGTTGAAGCGTTGAGCTAAGCGTTGATGGGCGTTACTGTCTATAAAAGCGAGCGTATTCCCAAAACACGCACAGTCGACGTTCAACCGTCAACATGGCTTATACTTGTTCTGAGTGTGAACGCACGTTCACCAGACATTACGATATGATGCGACACCAGAAAAATATACATGGGACTGAAGACGCCGAGGAGCCCGTTGAGGCAGATACTGATACAGAGATTGATGAGAGTGCATCGACTGATACCGAATCCAAGATGGCTGACAGTCTATCTACTGATATGGAGAGCTTGACCTCAGAGAATCAGCCTTCATCCCAGGAAAGTGAGGCAGAACCTACCTTCTGGGATCGTATTGTGACAGCAGCTATCAATACTCACGCTGAAGCGATCGAGGACGCCGGAGAGGATAATTTACAACAGACGTACACCCAAATGCGCCCCCGCATCAGGAAAACAGCCATGGCGATCTATGAACAGTATACCTTACTACCGCTTGAAATGAAAGGGGACCCCACGCACAGGTCCATCATGAAGACCAAGCGTCACTTGGAAGAGGATATGGGTTTACCACCCACCGAGGCCCTGGAAAATGCGATTAGAATGCGCAAACAACTGTTTCAGGACATGCTGCCCGATGAATATCCAGGCCTGCCTGACGATGATTAGAACAAACGGTTCAGAGCGAACATGGCCGAAGACGGAACTCTCTGAAATGGCGACTTTTGATTGGACAAGAATACATCTAACGGGCAAGAACGAACATGACATGCAAATGGCGGTCTCTGATTGGACAAGAGTCTTTCTTGAATTGTAAACATACCCAACGCGGCTCCCCCAGCGTGGGTATGTTATGATGGAGGGGAAAATAAACTATATGAAAAAAAAATTGTTGTTTTTGTTGTTCTCTCATGTGTCATCCTTGTTGTTGTTGTTGTTCTCTCTCCGGTCTATATCATGGTGTTATGCTAGAGCGTTAAGGCGTAACTATGAGCGTTGACGGGCGTCACTGCATTTCCAATGAATTAATGACAATTCCATGAAAATCAGAGCTTTTGGGCTAATTCACCAGGGCGTTGAAGCGTTGAGCTTGGCGTTGGCGGGCGCTGCTACAAGATGACACCTCACACGACGCATTCGGACTAAGGATGATCCTTTTTTCACCAAATACCTTCCTTCACTGCCCCAAAATGTCCACTTTCGCTACTACTCGTATCGATGATGGCCCCTCCGGGCCCCAAAACAGCCTCCCAGCGCTATTTACCTAGTGCGCATGCGCGGAATGTTGAAAACAAACAACACACTAGTGTAGGCGCATGCTCCTCCATGTATGCATTGCATTGATACCTCACTCGACTCCATCGGATCACTAGTGGTCCACCTAGACCCCAAAACGTCTATTTCCATACACTTTCTCCACTGCGCATGCGCAGAATGACGTCAGTTTTACGTCACAGCCATACCTTCGGATGCTCCCTCACCACTGCTTTACAATGATACCTCACTCGACTCCATCGGACCATTCGTGGCTCACCTCGACCGCAAAAACCTCTAGCGGGGCCCATACAGGGTCCAGTTTTCGACACTACATGACCACATCCCGACAAAATGCCCAGTTTTCGACACCGGCCGTGCCGCCATCTTGAACCAGAAGACAGACGCCGCCATCTTGGATATGTCCCATAATGCACCAGGTCAAAATACGCGATTCTGATTGTCTGATGTCCAGAGGTCACGCCCCATTCACCCAAACCGGAAGTGACGTCATACCCCTCATTTTACATGCACCCATCCACTGCCCCTTCACATAAGCTTCACTTTGATACCTCACTCGACCCAATCGGACCATTATTGGCTCCCCTAGCTCCAAAATGTCTATTTTCATAACCTATGGTCACCGCGCATGCGCAGAATGCCGATATTTCAACCCCACACCCAGCCTATCAGATGCCCCTTCACGAATGCTTCACTTGGATACCTCACTCGACCCCATCGGTCCATTAGGGGCTCCCCTAGCTCCAAAACGTCTATTTTCATGCCCTTCGGTCACCGCGCATGCGCAGAATGCCGCTATTTCAACCCCACACCCAGCCCGTTAGATGCCCCTTCACAAATGCTTCACATTGATACCTCATATGACCCCATTGGACCATTAGTGGCTCCCCTAGCTCCAACACGGCTATTTCCATACCCTTGGGCCACCGCGCATGCGCAGAATGCCGCTATTTCAACCCCACACCCAGACCATCAAATGCCCCTTCACATAAGCTTCACTTTGATACCTCACTCGACCCCATTGGTCCATCAGTGGCTCCCCTAGCTCCAACACGTCTATTTCCATACCCTTGGGCCACCGCGCATGCGCAGAATGCCGATATTTCAACCCCACACCCAGTCCAGTAGATGCCCCTTCACGAATGCTTCACTTTGATACCTCACTCGACCCCATCGGACCATTAGGGGCTCCCCTAGCTCCAACACGGCTATTTCCATACCCTTGGTCCACACGAGTTGTCTCCCTTGCGTCAGTGTGTGCAGATGGCGCTATGGTTAGGATCGACGCCGTGATGTGGAAAGGGCGTCCCCACACCATCCTGGAGCCGCCATTTTGTTTGTTGATTTTCTGCGGAGATACACGGGACAATAAACACTCGACCCTAGGGTGGTACAGATGCTAGACTGATCCTATTAACATGGTACAACACCTATAGATTATGTTTATTACTAGGACGTCAGCGAAATACTAGTACCCATCCTCCGCATGGCAGAACTGTACAACCCAGAACAAGTCTAGACATGCCTTGATCACGTGATCGTCATGGGAAACCCCCACTGGGGAATCCCCCTGGGAAACCCAGCCACAGTTACGCCCCAAATACGGCCCGGGGGGAACAAAAAAGTAGGTCAATGTGGTCTGTAAATGGTACTGTATACCCGAACCTGCAACTAGTTTGCTCCTCTTTTACCCTTGATCATGATCACGTCACTGAAAACGAACCTGAAACTGCTCCTGTGGCCCAAGGTGCTGCTGTTCACGTTTTCACGATTCACAGTTTTTACGGTTTCACGGTCCCATTATCGATGGGAAAATGCAAGATGGCCGAATCCGACTTCCATACAGAAGGGCTGATATGTATGACCATGGGAGCTCAAACGTGGAGGCAGTGACGGCTGGGATAGTGTAGGCCTACACCAGCTCACGACCTCGTATTACATCATTTTGGTACTTGGTTTAATGATGCATATTATTAGAACTTCAAGCTGTGTTTTACGCTCATTTTAACAGAGGTTGGTAGATGAGGTGGACAAGACTATTTCTCCAGCTCTAATGAGCTCCATGGTTTAATAAAAATTAGCGCAGAAAAGGGAAAGCAAAAACACATTTTATTAACGGTATTATTACAATTTCACAGATTATGTAATCACATGGTAGTCTGACCGTGATTGTATTACTAGTATATGATCTACTCAATCCACAATGAACCCGATGGTGAACGCCTCGATACAGTGTCGGTCCAAAGTCCAACGTAAACTGCAAAGAGAGAGAAAATTCGGTCAACAGAGACGTTACTAAACTTAAAGAAACTGGTGTATTCTGCAAAAAAAATCGACCAGGTCAAGTTATCCAAGGAAAGTACAAACAAATCTGACGTGAGGCATCTCTAGTGCGCGTGATCACATTGTCCAAAAGCCACGTGTACATGGTTTTACACCAATCCCCCCCCGCTTCCCCCATACATGTTATAGCTCCTATATATATATATATATATATAGTGAAAAGGTAAAAGAGTCATATATATATGATAGTTCAAACCGAGGGCATCCGAACTAAATTGATGTTAAGACCTTCATCTGAGAGTGAAATCACCCGTGCAATTACATGAATTATGCAGAGTATTTATGTCCTGATAAAATAAAGTAGTATAGTGGAAATACTCTCGGTAAATATGCATGCATGTTTACGCACTTCGTAAAGGTGCAATTTCTCAAAATGGCCCAAACGAATAATCACAATGAAAACCTAAACAGACTATGGATATCTTTATTTCTGATCGGTAAAAGGAATAAGAACATTCACAAAATTGTAAAGAGTATTAAACATTAATAAAACAAAATAGTTGTCAACTTCATTAGTATATGCTTGAAAAGTAATACTGGGGTGGCGACTTTGTTCGGTCACATTATTCTACTCATGCGCGGTCGGGCAGTAGTAGACGAAGATGGCATTTGGGACATATTTGGGTGATCTAGGAGTATATCTCATCTAAATATAGCGTGTATGATGTCGAATTGAAGCCCTCCTCGTATAGACTACGACACTGTACGCAACGAGACCTTCAATATGAGACCAAGCGACGCCACATTCGGACCAAGTATGATCCACATATCGCAAAAACTGTCACAACAGGTCTCCGTATCTGACTTCAAAGTTCAACATTACTATGACCAGATCCACCACTACGTCCACATGCCACCATTCGCTCGTATGGATGTTTGTATACGTGTATATTTAGGCATGTCCCAAGCGCGTCCAAATATGCACTTTTCCTATTACTGCTCTACTGCGCATGCTCACTATAACCTGTACACCATGACCATGAGCATCGGTCAATGTGGAAAGCACTTCAGTTTATTTCTACTTAAAGACAGCTTCAGCAGGACACAATGTACGCCGTATTTGGACCAAGCGTGGCCCACATATCAACAAAACTGCAACGACATGCGTCCGTAGCGATAGCGCATGCGCACAGTGACGTCAGCGGACGCGACACAAAGGCCTTCATCACATCCCTGTATTGTTATACAGGAAAGAGCTTCACTAGGATATCGCCCACGATGTACTTGGGCCAAGTATGGTCAATCTATGCCCCAAACGCGCCCCTGTGCATTTTCGAATCAACCACCTTTCTATACTACTGTCTCGATTGCTTATGCACAGAATGACGTGATCGGACAAAATCACCACGCCAGTGTGACTCTACGCCACTACTCCACAACTTCAGTAGCTTCAATAAAATAACGGGGCAAAGGACACGTGATCAACATATCGCCAAAGTAGTAGAGTGACCGGAATCTAACGATTCGTGATGTGTTGTATCTCAGGTACGCTTTTATTTTACCTGTTCATGTGGCAATTTGAACAAGACCGAGAACCAGAAGGCCTAGAGACATGGAGAATTCACCCAACGTGATGCCTGGACCAAAGGTTTTGCCCTAGTGTAGTTTGCGAGGGAATAGGACTGCGAATGCGCAACTGTAAGTGGAACGCTTTACCGAAAACCAGATGGCATAGAGATATGGCTAAGTCACCCGACGGGACGCCTGGACACAAGCTTTCACCCTAAGGTACGGTGTGTGTGTGTGTGTGTATGTGTGTGTGTGTGAGTGAGGGGGTAATAGGACTGCGCATGCGCAACTTGGAGTGGAAGGCTACACGGAGAATTAGAGGGCCTAGAGACATGGAGATTTCATCCAGTGGGAGGCCTGTATCCATGCGTTCGCCCTAGAGCAGTGTGGGGAGGGGAATAGGGCTGCGAATGAGCAAGTTGAAGTGGAAACACTATACCGAGAAACCCATGGCCTAGAGATATTTGGAAACCCATGTTTTCGCCCTTGGGTAATGCGGGAGGGGATAGTGCTGCGCAAGCGCAACCGAAAGTGGAACACTGTGCCGAGAACCTGAGGGACTAGAAACATGGGATTTCACCCCACGAGATACTTGGACCCAGTTTTTCGCGCTAGAGTAGTGTGGATAGGTGAATATGGCTGCGCAGGCGCAACCGGAAGTATAACACTGTACCGAGAACCTGAGGCCCTAGAGACATGGGTATTCCACTCAACGGGACGCCTGTACCCAGGCTGTCGCATGTGTGGGGAGGGGAGGGGGCTAGGGCTGGGCATGCGCTACCGGGAATGGAACACTGTACCGACAACCAAAGAGACTAGAGACACTGGAATTTCACTGTTTGGGGAGAATCTATTGGAGGCATGGGCTGACGTACTGTCCGGTTGATGTCGAGTATTATCAGTAATACCGTTAGTCACACGGTGGTGGTCTGGTCTCTCCCCCGCAGTTTAGGTAGACGGTCCTCAATCCCAACATCCGCTCTAGTACCGGTAGCTATAATTGCAGGTCATGTTTCTTGCTCGTCAGCAGAGGATGATGGAGAATTTGATGAAGATCTAACCAGTTTCGAAAACCTGTCCTCGGTGTTCCTTCCCTTTCCTAGAGGAGCTCGATGCACGTCCTGCCCGTCGACAGCGAGGATGCCCTCACTCGAGACGAATCGAGGATACCCAGGATAGGGTTGCCGAAAATACGGACACGGACACCGAGGACGGGGACAGCGAAACTTCACTACCACTGCCCATCAAACCCCAGCAGTGAAGATGCGCTTGCTGGAGTACTTGAGCCAGTTGCCCATCCTAGGGTTCAAATTTGGACGGTACGATCCTAACCTTTTCAAAGTCTTTTTCTACCCATAGCTCGTCAAACCTGACACCGTCATGTACGACATAGATAAGACCAACGATCACGTGGCTCTCTCCACCACCATGCAGGCTTCGATTTGTAGATTATCGTCGCAAACGCCGTCTGCCAATCTCCGTGACACCACACGACCCTGGCGATGGGTGGGGTTATCTTGCTGTTGATGTGTCGGATGAGCTTCTAGAGGAAATGCGTCTTGCCTGAACCAGGCTTGGATTGGGATCAACGGATCCGGTTGGTTCCCGCATCAGATGTGACCCGCACCGGATGTGACCCTGCACCTCTCCACAATCCCCCGCCATCCCATAAACCTAATTAACAAAGGCGACGAGCTCTTGTGGTTGAATTATACGATGAGAATGGTGAAAAATGGTTATCATATGGATTAATCAAAAATCATATGGATTAGGAATACTGATCAGCGATACGGATTTGATATATTTGGGACGTCATGATGTCTTGACGGTGTGATGGATAAGACTGTCCTGGTGTTTAGTGTCCATTTTCATAACCTTTTCTATTGCAACCAAGGACGGACACTTGTCCCCAATGTGGAGAAAAATGTCCTAGCTGGGCCGGACACTCGTAACCACCGGACATTCTTAGCCTCCCATCGGCATCATTGAAAACTGTCGACCGCTTCTCTCTTGCAGGAAACTAGCCTATTTTATGTATACTATGATTTATTCTTTTAATTTGGTGCTGATGCTATTAAATGAATTAGGTCCTTGAATTACGGGTGGGGAAATTCTTTAATGGACGACGGATGAATATTGAAAGCCGGACTAGACTCTTGTATTATAGAGTGTTTGGCGTTTTGTGTAACTGGAAATAATTGTGAAGAAAAAAACAGCGCTCATTATTTCTATGAATTTTGAGTTTACACATATAAGAAAGCTCAACTTGTATCTTTGATAAAAATCAGCTGTAGGGTATACGTGCATAGAAAAACGCGATAACATATATGGACGTTTGGAAAAGGTGAAAAAAAGCGCCTCGTGTAATGTCAAGTTTATCGGAACTAAGAGCGCCTAGTTGTTATTTACCCATACTGTTTCACATTTCGCTCAAAAGTAAATAAACTCAAATGATGTAAGGAGCGTACGAGACATTGCCATGGAAACCTCATACGGCAGACGACTACTGAGTTCAACTATGAGGATTAGAAAGATCGAGTCAGTCCTCAACTATTCCCGAGGACATCTCACAACCGGAAAATCTATTTATAATGGGTATGTCTGTAAGTCTGTCATATCGAATGGTTTCATACGCTTGCTTACTGCACCTTACGAATTCTCCTATAACCATAGTTGTCTCACCTGTAAGATACTGTAGTCGATTGTGCATACGTATAATTTTAATAAATTATGAAAATTATTTTTAACTATTTTTTTCTCTTTTTTCATATTTGTGAACAGCATGTAAAATATGTACACCATCATATCCCAGGGCTACACCTGCTTTTAGAATAGAGTTACCAATCACAGCGCTCGTAATGGAGGTGCGTCGAATTTAGCCAATCAGTGCGCCTGTTAGATAGCAGACAGGGGAGAGTAGTGGGATATGCGGCATATGGCGTGACCTTGTCCCCGTAGTTCCAGTGATCATCTCTGTCTAGACTCAGACTGGAATTTTGTGGAGATTCCCCTTTTGCAACCTATATGTCGTAGTAATGCCTATCGATGCCTGTCTTAAGACAATAACGCTCTAACTCACTGAAGAGTGAGGAGAAGAAAGAGCGATGAGGCGAGGTATGGAGGAGGAGAGGTTAAGAGAGGATGAATGACGAAAAGGCGTGAGTAAGGGAGTGTATATTTACCATCTTCCACCATCATTCCACCTTCCTTCACTCTTCATTCAACATCTTTCACTCTACCATGATTCTCCGCCCATCCTGCAATCTTCCACCATTACACGCAGCATTAAAATGATGGTAGAAAATGATGCCGGCGCACTGGCCATAAGTTATATGACCCCACAGACAAATATACTGACTGCATATTTCTTAAAACATCACAAGAACTAAAATGACCCGTGTGATGATTTGTATACCAACCACGTTTTTATTGTAGCTGTTCATGTCGACATATTGAATGACATGATCACACGACCCTTAGCGACGAGTGGTATTAGATACAAATATTTCAGAGCGAAGATGTAATAGCCCTATCAAGTCATCTGTTGGAAAATGATGAAATATGTGACTACCAGATAGTAAAAACGGCCCAAACGAGGAAGTTTTTATTGAATGCAAGTTCGCATTCAGAATAAATAGATGTGAGACCCGATGCCGACTAAGCACTTCATTCTCCTTCATATTTACAAGTCACAAAACTACAATCACAATGATTTGTACAGAGGGCAAGCCTCGGGGACGAAACGTCCACCAACAGAATCTCATCATATACAGGCAACAATTAAACGCAACATAAAAAGGGTGGTGGATAACGATGCCGGCGTACTGACAAGAAGTCATTTGACCCCACAGACAAATCTTCTGAGTGCATAATTCTAAAAACATCACAAGAACCAAAAGAGATATGTGTGATGATTTGTATCCCAGTCACGCTTTTACTGTAGCTGTTCATGTGGACCAGGCCATCTGAACGTAGTAACGCCTGTCGATGCCCGATAATCACAATGATGAGTGAGGAAGAGTGCGGTGTCAGTGAATTGGGTGAGTGAATGATAAATCAACAACCAGGATCGCGTGTCACACATTTTATTATCCTTTCCATCCTATCATACCCAATCGTGGGAATAACTTTTTGTGCGCTTACCTAATATTCTCGTATCCTCTTGTCAGTGTCAGTGTTTTTACTTCACCCTTGATGTGCCTCAGAAGCTTCTTCGGCCATCGCCCTTTTCTCTCTTCTCAGAGTGAGAGTTTTCATTAGATATCACACGCGAAACTATTCGCCCCAAAAACGCCTCCCTATCCCTCCAAAGCATACATACTTCACAGGTCAAGTCTTCCGAAAGTGACCTCGATCTCCACCCGGGCCGGTGACAGGATCACGCCACATGCCGCACATCCCACGCAACTTACACAACTAATTAACAACCCTAGCTCTGTAGGGGCCTATAGATTCGAAGCCACAAGTGCGCATGCGTGCGATGACGTCAACACATTAAAACTATGTTTTGTAAATAAAGAGTGGAAGTGTGTTCTGATGAGCCGGTACGCAGGCGTCCGCGTCTCTCATTGTGACGTCACTAGCGACACAGCCACACCCCACAGCCATCACACCAAATACGAAATTTAAGCCATAGACATTTCTACTGATCAGGGCGTCGGGAAATGCTAGTGCAATCGATATTCCAGGTTCACTAATGAGGTCAGCGTATCTATGCAATACCAGAGCGGCTACTTATCTATTTAATGAAGTCATACTTATTGAAAGTTTTGTAAGAGATGTATTGAGTACGGTAATCCTTCACAGTGATTTAGCACAACCATCACAAAGTGAACCCACCCAACAAGCCATAAATAAATGTTTCTGGCGGAGACATGAGATCATAGATAAAGGTGAGGGCAATATTTGGACTCCTGTATTGAGTTATGTAGTTCAAACTTGTCAATACAGATGTCACGTATCGGACTTGATAAAACATGATAAAATAGATTCATTTCTTATGAGACCAAGTTTTCTAAGGTCAAACCCGACTTTAGGTCTGTATGACTGTCATGTATGATATTTTTTCCGTTTCTGCAGGATTGAATGGACCCCAGACGCCCAATTCTTCCGAATGTTCAAGGTTTTCTTGTACCCATTTGTTGCCACAAATTCCATTGTAGGTTATCAGTGATTTATCTGATCAAGATCGCACACCGGTATTGACAGCTATGATGTAGTCAGCGGTCGTGACCCGGCGACGAGTTGACCTGGGTTGTTTGCGGTTTACAAATCAGCTGCCTGCCCCACAAGTTATTTGACGGATTCGCAATGTGTGTTCACTTTCGTAGTATCATGTATTTCGTCCACCTATTCCTTCATTTCACGTAGCGTCACTTTCCTTTTTGAGTATAGCACAAACACAGTTATCTCTACCCGTGCTCTCTGCTACATAACTGATTGTTTTGTTTTAAGATTCCATACAAGCCGTGAATGTGTTATATTTTAATAGCGCTCTGCTTAACATGCTTAACATGCAACCCAATAATGATAGCTCAGACGTAAAACAAGCATCCACCATTTATCCATGTGCTCGAATCTGAATATTCGTACCCTCGAGCCTGTATCAAAATCGCACGTTTACACGAACTGTTTTAGTCTTGGTAGACTCATGGAGACGTGTCAGAAGTACCAAACATATTAATCTACCACGTCAAAAATGTCGAAATGCAGCCCAACGAAAAATTTTAATTTCAGCAATCGATGCGAGTGGCCGAAGTGTCACATTCCATTTGGAACTGCGAAGGCCAATCCTCCTTTTGCATATTACTGAGAAACAATGAGGAGCCTGTCTGTGCAGTGTCTTGTGACTTCAGCTGATCAGCTATGAGTTCGAACAATTTCAGTCTGCCCCATCTTTTAATCTGGGAGATTATCTTTAACCAGTGATAACTGATAATTATATACATATGTACTATATTTCCCCAGTATTCAAAGAAATGTCATTATGATTAGCATAATGTGGCAAATGTTACAGGAAATATGCCAGCTATCACCAGTTCAAAATATTGTCCAGGTTAAGGGATAGGACAAAGTGAATATATACGAACCAGTAGTTGATCAGCTGAAGTCACGGGACACTGTACAGGTAAGCTCTTTTGTTCTCTCAATAATGTGCAAAAGACAGATTCACAGATTCACATTCGATTTCTATACTTCTCACAAGGGATAGAAATATACGTTTGAAATATCTGTCGTAGCCGGTGCAAATGTCAATAGCTTTTTAGATCGTTTAGTTACGCATGACATAGGTCTATTGATACAGGGGTATTAACACGGATGTTGCCAAGTGGTCTGGTATTTTCAAATGAGAGCCAGAGAAGATTGTCTTAAAAGACAACAAGATACCATACAAACCTAGAGTGCCTTTCCCACTAGTTTTCAGAGTAGAAATGAATCTCACGTGGATGAGAATTTGTCGCACCATCGCTCAAGTGGTGCCAGTTCCAGTTAGTTTTGACCTGAGAACGTCTGATGAAGCAGCAAAGCGAGAATGATATATCAGCTACCACACTACGAGGAAAGCTCGAACCTAAATACGTTTAGCACACACATGGGCGGTTTTTGCTTTTGTCGCATTTCTTTTGGGCTAACGTCAGGTCTGGAATTGTTTAAATAAAATGGCCGACGTGCTCGATAATCAAGATGGAACGTCCGTCGACTAAATCAGGTCCTCCACAGATTGAAGGAGATCACTCTACAATTAAGATGGAGAAAATACCTGAACCTAAGAATCCATATTAGGGGCAAATTTGTTGTGGTGTTAGTAGTGGAGTACGAGTGTATTCACAGAAGGTTCACCGAGTTGAGGCGTACATATTCCAAGGTGAAAGACATGTTTACATCGATGGCATGCAATCTTAGTCGACTTCCATCTAGCTAGACCAACAATATTGCGTGCAGATGCCAGCGGCGAGGGTATGGGCACAGGATCTCGAGAGATTGAAGTTAAGATGTTTGCTTCTTCTCATTCATTCGAGAAGACGCCACAGTGAAATATCTAGTTATTCCGGAGATAAGGACGCACAGTCCGGGACAAACAACGAATAGCAGAAGATGTCGAACTCGTCGGTGCTTAGATCCGGAGTATTAGACGGGAGTCTCTCAAAGATCCAAACTTCCAGACGGTCATTCAATTCGCAAAACATGGTTGGCTACGTCGTCCTCAGATCGTCCCGGTTCTTGTATTGTGATCGCATTGTGATACTAGTTTCATGCATTGAACGTACCAAAGTGACTCGGCGTATCAGGTGCCTGGCTTGTGGGATATTTGATGGTAAATGAATACGTATATTTCCAATAAATTATGAAAATTAATTATTTTACTTCAAATCGATTTTTCTTAAATATGTTTCCTTCATATTTAATACTTAAAATTTAAGTTTCATAATTTATTGAAAATGTACGTATTCGTCTACCACTAAATATCCAACAAGCCTGGAAACTGTGGTGTTTTCAGAATCTGATGTCACGGTCACCATGGTTGCGATAAACAAGTGATCTGATTGGTCAATGTACACAGGATGTTGCTTTGCTGATTGACTTGAAACATACAGTCTCATTTCCAATGAACATGATACATTCCCATGTGTTCAGGGGTATCTAGGATAGAGATACACCCGGTGGTTAGCCAGGAAGAAGCTAAAGGAGACGCGGCAACGGGGTGGAATTGCCAAGAGAATCGTTTATATCTCTACAGTGTTCAAATGAACAGTCATAATGGAAGCGTAGCTGAGGAGTGAGTGAGTGGGTGAATATGATTTAACGTCGCTTTCAACTATATTTCAGTCATATCACGACGTTGGGTCCTATTCCTTTTCACACCCGGGAACCACACGGGTGGGGTCCTATTCCTTTTCACACCCGGGAACCCCACAGGTGCCTCAGTTAGTCGCCTCTTACGACAAGCTCTCTGAGGAGCTTATTCTTACCATGACCTGCGGTGTGCACAACGACATCCCAGGTCAATCCCGGAAGCCCCACGTGGCGCGTAGCTGAGGTACATCATTCTCCAGAAAACCACTTGGAAATTCATCTGGATAAAGAATACTGGGCAGGATCTATGTAAAGAACATGATGAGGTCTAAGGGGTCATCATTGGTAACTGTCAATCTTAAAAAATTAATACCCTATCAATGCTCCCCAATCGTACATGTCGCTATATAGGATCTTACGTATTTCAATTAAATTTTGTGTTCTGAGCGCCCATACCATGGATGTTTAATAGCATTATGACATCATGGTCGCATCTGGACTCATCCATTTGCAGTCGGGGAGGGAGATAGGTTCACTGTGTCCATTTACCCCAATGTTTACACCAAAGATCAGTCCATATATCTATACCCCGTAGTATGGTGCCACAATGTCGGGACCGCGGCAACATGAAAAGATACCCCGCCAGCGAGCCGGCTAATTCGGCTGAGCCAACCAAAAATTCATGGTCATCAATGTTCCCTTCAAAGCACTATGAAGCGTTGTCGGGATTGGTTAACACGCGAGTTACTGCAAGCCTGTTAGATCCTACAAGCGACATATCCAAAAGGGGAGCAGATAGGATTTAATTTTAATTAGATGGGGTAACTGTTGGCCACTTCTCACTCGTATAGGAAAACATTTTTCATTTCATGCATGTTTGAAATTGATGCTAACTGTCGGTCTTTCGGTTATTGAGGCGGATAGTATTTTGCAGACGACAGCTGATCTGACGCTAGTCGTGTTTAGTTTACATGCTCTCTGAGCGACCCGCAATCCTGTATAGGGGTGTATCAAATGTCGGATCATGTGTTGCCGAATAGGGAATTTCAAATGTTGGCGATGTGTAGATCACGTGGGTGCTCCAGATGTCGGACCATGCGTAGATGACTTGAGATCTCAAAACAAGGGCAGCTTGAAGCAACGCAGAAAAATGTCCCTCTGAAAGTCAGTCAGTCAAAATGTCTCCTAGATTTATCCAAAGATTCGAACTGGTCTGTGTTCGTACTTGAATGGTTTTGGCAGTAATGTTGACATATTTGTTAGATATATAGAAAATAATCTACCAAACTAGACCGAATTCCCAGATCTGAAATCTTTGTTTTGTTTATTCGTTTAGATAACTGGCCTTATTTCCTCAATCTAAGGTTCGGAGATCAAGGAAAACAATCAGAAGCCGATAACCATTCGACGCTTATGAAATGGGACAATCGACGTAATTGATATAGGTCAATACCGTTAGATGTATTACATAAATATAGATTATTATGTGGTCGTTTTGATATCGGCCCAGGTATCAGTCCGAGTTGTTTATATCAGCCGGAGACCGGTGTTATATTTATCATATACCAGTTAGACAAATATCTATTGAGGATATGGCAACAATCAAATCCAAATCAAAACAGAAGGCCCAGCTCTTTGTGCACCGGTACACCGAAATTTCGAAAATTGGGCCCTAGACAGAATTTAGCGACAACATCGGAGCACAATATATTCTTTTACCTATCGAAGTGGAAAACTGTCAATTGAACAAATTGGGTCTAGCTTTAATGCATCGGTCATAAAATTACCTCAATCATATCGTTCAAAGGAACTTGAACACAATCAACGAGTGGCCTCCCGAAAAGGTGTAATACGTACTGATCAGGTGACCAGTATGTTTGCAAAATTCTCAATGATATTCGAAGTCATAAATGCCCATGTCTGCAACGAAGTCGAAGAGATGTCAAGTGATCACACGTGACACGAAATTTTCCACAAATTGTAATCCGTAATCAAGCACATCTTCGTTCACCAAGACAATTTCTACGCTCACGCTCTAAACACGTTCGAAGTTGGCAACATAGAAATTGGTTTGGTGTAACGAAGATGAATCAAACAGGGAATTAAAACTCTTTATAACTTGAAGTCAAACATGAAACATGGCGGCCATGTGTAAGATTCTGATTGGTCGACTCCCTTTTCCGTACATCTAGTACATTCACGGAGGGTCACCTGTTATGTATTTGTCGTTACGGGGACAGGGGAGAAAGTTTGGTGCATTAATGCCCCACCCCCATACAGGTAGGGTCCATCTGCACATATCTCCTCTTGGCTCCTATTCATTCTTCTCTTGAACATTTGTCCCAAGTTTCCGAATTCTACACTTACTATTGTGGTATCTGAAAAGGCGGGAAAATAATTCAATTCTACTGTAACTTTATTTATTAAAGGTATCACTATTACAAGTCATGTGGATAGTGTAAGTTGGTGTGGAATTATGCATATTTGACGGAACTTTTTCGAAAAGCAGAATTTGAGTTTTTTGAAGATATTTTGAAATAACGTCTGAAAAAGCCCGCATCCGAATCCAGATTTGTGTTCGTTCGCTACCAAAATCGGTCAACAACTTCCAATTAGGCCTACAGCCACATGCACTATATTGCCAGCTGATGTGAACCAGCGTTGAAACATGGCAACGACACCACATAATTAAGTGGATCAAATAAGTGCACATAGATTAATCATCCATCACGGGACCTTCAAAGAATTGCTGACCCACTTCCGACATCTGACTTATTTATAAAATGAGATCTGATGTCAAATTATTGATGACCTTTCGATACAAACACGGTTGGCGGGTCATATGGTTCCGGAAAAATCTCAGCTGAACTTTCGTATAGCATTGATTTCATGCAACAGTGAATTTGTTAGCAATAATATACCTTTACCTATTTACTTCTTTAACAAACGTTCGACGGGTGACTTCCGGCGTATATTAGTGGTTCGTACTTTTCCTCCTATGTCTACAGCGTGATGGAAATATAATAACGCCGTTAACATTGTAAAACTTGAGTATTTTATCTGTACCGGTGTGACGGATAAGAATGTCCTGGCGATTAATGTACCTTTTCATATCCTTTTCTATTGTAACCAAGGACGGACACTTGTTCCCAATGTGGAGAAAAATGTCCTAGCTGATGGGTTAGAAGATAGGGGCCGGACACTCTCAGCCACCGGACATTCTTACTCTCCACACCGGTACGATGCACAGCCTATTGTGCAGAATTGAAGAAATTAAGTAAACATAGAGATCCTATAGCCAAGATCAAGAGATGTTGCAATAACTATAATTTGACCTCGATAAACTAGGTCAAGGTCAGTCAAAATGTAACCGTTTCTGGTCAAAGACTGAGAATTCATGTAATCCTATCACCAAGAGTGTTTGACCTTAATAAACTAGGTCAAGGTTAGTCAAAGTGTAACCGTTTCTGGTCTAATACGGAAAATCTACGGAATCCTATCTTAGCTTGCTAAGGGCATTTCACGTTTCACTTAACACTACCCTTAGCTTATCGCTATGATTCGACCATCCTATCCCAGGGTGCTTTGCGCTACGCTGCATTTACCCCTGTAGGGGTCTCGCCATTTTTTTACAGGATTCTTGTAAAACCAAGAACTGTTCTATCTGACTATTTTACTGATTGCAAAATGTATATTTATCTCGAAATACACTAAACAGTTATTCAATGTATTTCAAAACGCCAGTTTCACACAGTTTGAAGGCAGCTTTTTGACAAATTACCCTAGAACTATATGTTGCGGAAATACATATCGGTGAGTAGCGACGGATATCAATTCGCCCAGTTAGACGGTCGTCATGTCCGTTTACTGTGGCAACAGATGACCTTGGGTCAACTCCGGTAAAGTCTGTGAGACCCTTACAGCGCTACATGGAGAGGCGCGAAGCAGAACGTAATGGATGCCTGGTAGAGCTTGTGATTCGACATGTATTTCACAGCCGCAAAAGACGAATATCTGGAGGGAGATAATTCTGTTCGAAAGTTTTTCCCAAAGCATCAAGTCACATATCCGCCCAATTTAAACGAGCCAATGAAATTATCTGTATTTAAATATTTTGACATGGGCATCTCGGACAGGTCAGTTTCAAGAGGCGCAAGACTGGGGGATTCTACGCGAGACCAAAACGAATTTGTGTGAATTAGCTATTTTATTTCTCACTCTAATGGAGCATGCTTCTTTTTTTTCTTTAGAAAAATCATATTACAAACGGCCAAACATATTTGAAAAACATAAAATCGGCGGCAGTTTACAAAAAAATGATATGCTTTTATATTTTGTGATGGGGGCACTTCGAGGCCCACCAAGAGATCGTTTCAATCGATCGCTTTCTGGAGGTGTGTCTTCGTTTTATGAATGTGATTGCGCCGATGTTGGATGTCACGGGACCAATCGGATGCGATCATTTGGGAAACGCCCTAATACACTCAGACAGCACCGGTTACCGGTAGCATTAGTTTCTACGTATGGTCGTGCCATGCGCTCGGATGATGATGTAATCCTATCACCAAGAGTGTTTTGACCTTTGGAAATAGCTCCGGTCAGTCATAGTCAATAGGCACCCGACCCATCGCCAGTTGCATGAATTTGGAAAGCCTGTCAATTCGACACAAGACAGTGGTCAACAAGCAAGATAGGAAGATAGGCGGATGCACACAGAAATTACCCTTTGGCCATAATTGGCAGATTATCACAATCCACACATCCGTCCTGTATTCGCCATCACAGTCCACACCTCCGTCCTGTATTCGCCATCACAGTCCACACCTCCGTCCTGTATCGTATGAGGTATCAATGTGAAGCCTATGTGAGGAGGCATCTGACTGGACTAGTGGCTCGGGCGTTGTCACCATTCTGCGCATGCGCAGACAGGGGATTGTGGGAAAAGGGTATGGAAATAGACGTTTTGGGATCTAGGGGAGCCCCTAATGGGCCGATGGAGTCGTATGGGGTATCAATGTGAAGCCTTTGTGATGGGGCATCTGACTGGACTAGTGGCTCGGGCGTCGTCACCATTCTGCGCATGCGCAGACAGGGATTGCGGGAAAAGGGTATGGAAATAGACGTTTTGGGACTAGGGGAACTCCTAATGGGCCGATGGAGTCGAATGAGGTATCAGTGTGAAGCCTATGTGAGGGGGCATCCGTCTGGACTAGTGGCTCGGTCGTTGTCAACATTCTGCGCATGCGCAGACCGGGAATTGTGGGGAAAGGGTATGGAAATAGACGTTTTGGGATTGACATGGGCCACTAGTCGTCCGATTGGGTCGAGTGAGGTATCAATATGAAACCTATGTGAGGGGGCGTCCGCCTGGACTAGTGCCTCGGCCGTTGTCAACATTCTGCGCATGCGCAAACAGGGAATTGTGGGGAAAGGGTATGGAGATAGACGTTTTGGGATCTAGGTGGGCCACTCGTGGTCCTATGGAGTCGTACGAGGTATCCATGTGAAGCATTCGTGAAGGCGCATCCGACGGGGTGGGCGATACGTGGAACTGACGTCATTCTGCGCATGCGCAGTAGACCAAGGGTATGTAAATAGACGTTTTGGGATCTAGGTGAGCCCCTAATGGGACGGTGGAGTTGTACGAGGTATCAATGTAAAGCAGTCGTGAAGGAGCATCTGACTGGACTAGTGTATCGTCCGTGTTCAACATTCCGCGCATGCGCAGAAAGGGAATTGTGGGAAAAGGGAATGGAAATAGACGTTTTGGGGTTTAGGTGGGCCACTTGGTCCGATGGAGTCAAGTGAGGTATTAATGTGAAGCACACGTGAGGGAGCATCCGACTGGGTGGATTTGGGGTAGGAATATCGTCATTCTGCGCATGCGCAGGCAGGCCGTGGTATGGAAATAGACATTTTGGGGCCGATATGGCCTACTAGTGGTCCAAATGGGTTGTGGGAAGTGTCAAAGTGAATCATTTTTTGGGGAGTCCGAATGGCGCGCTTTTTACTGCAAGCCGCGTCAGTCTGCGCATGCGCAGTTGGGTGTAGCCAAAAGTGGCCATTTTGGGGAAGTGTAGGCAGGTATTTGGTGTAGAGATGGAGCAGTATTGCTCCGAATGCGTCGGGTGGGGTGTCATTTTGTAGCTCTCGGGGTGTAGACCCCGATTTGAAGGATGTCCACTCCATCTGTGACATCATAGGTGACGTCATCAGTAGGAGTAGTAGCCAAAATGGGCATTTTGGGGGTGTGAAGGAAGGTGTTTTGCGGTAGAAATGGACCATCCTTGGTCCGAATGTGTCGTGTGAAATGGCATCTTGTAGCAATTACAAGCGTCTGGTCCGTCATTCACATGGGCTGATGAGGGACACATGTTCATTCCTATATTTACAGACACTACCACCACCACCATACCACCACCACCACCACCACACACCACCACCACCACCGCCACCACCGAGCGTTGACGGGCGTCAACGCCCGGTGGTGGTAGCCCCGTGTGGCAGAGCTCTTGGATCGGATCTCTCCGAGCTCCAAGCTTGTGGAGCTCAGAGCACGGAAATGACGTAATCGCAGGCATGCGCGTGTACCTGTGCTGCACCCGCACCCTGGTGTACCCTATTGCCAACGGGCTATAGGGTACAGGGTGCAGCACTAGACGCTTGTAATTGCTACAAGATGCCATTTCACAAGACACATTAATGTGCCCACCTAGACCCCAAAACGTCTATTTCCATACCCTTTGTCCACCGCGCATGCGCAGAATGACGATATTTCAACCCCGCACCCAGCCCATCAGATGCCCCTTCACATATGCTTAACATTGATACCTCATACGACCCAATCGGACCTTGCAGCGTATTTGATGTCTGGGGACTACTTTTTCTCCGCGGAAGCTTTTTCCCTCGACCGCATCACCACCAGACATGACCGCATCACCGCGGAGGAATACAAGGTCAAAGGTTGCCAGACCTATAGTGGTCAAAACTTGGCACCGAGCCCATGCTGATGGAATCTATAACCTTGAGCTGGTGGCGCCCGAGAGAGACAAGACAAAATATATGTACACAATATGTGAAAGTTCTAGTTCGATTGAGTTATGATTATGGTTATAACATAGAACTGAAATCCGCAGCATGTGCTATTTCACGAAAAAAGAATCGAGGCATTTAAACACATATTTAAGCACGAAGGACCCCTTGACCCAAAGGATTTTCCAGGGGTCATTCGCCGAAGGTGCAGCAGTATTGAAAGCATACATGCAGAGCAAACAATAAGGTCTGGAATATCTGATGATGTACAGAAAATAATGTCTGGAATAGATTATCTGGGACAGGCAATAACATCAGCCCCATGTGGGATTACTGGCATATAAGTTAATCCCATGTAGGATGGATAGGTCAGTGACGTCGGATTACTGGTGCATAGAGCAGTCCAGTGTGAGATTACTGCTGGATAGGCCAGTGCCATTTGGGATTACTGCTGGATAGGTCAATCCTGTGCGAGATTACTGCTGGATATGCCAGTCCCAAATGGGATTACTGCTGGATAGACCAGTTCGGTCTCGGATTACTGCTGGATAGTGGAGTTCCGTATGGGATTACTGCTGGATAGATCAGTCCCGTGTGGCATTACTGCTGGATAGGCCAATGCCATTTGGGAATACAGCTGGATAGGTCAGTCCCGTGTGGGATTACTGCGGGAGAGCCGTGACCTAGGAAAACATGAAACGTGGACAAGTTTTATAATCATCCCACGAAAGGTTCAACAAACTTTCCATGTACAGATCTATATGTAAATTTTTGCCCAACAAAAACCTTATCAATGGAAAGGTACAAACCTTATCAATGGAAAGTATAGTCTAAAATGCAATAATTAGGACAAGAATTCATATTTAATGTCATATTTCTTAAATAGCACATGCACATCGTCGAATCACATTGAACTTGGGTAGCAAGTGTCAAACTCATCCAATGAAAGCTGACAGCTTCAGAAAACTTTCCATGTACAGGTGTACATCTATATACATGTACATTATTATTGGCAGATTACTTAGACAAAACCCTCAAAATATGAACAAAAATTAATATTTCATCTCCTAAATAGCACAGGTACATCTTTTAATCATAAGAAACATGTGTACCAAGTTTCATAATCATTCAATGACAGCTGGCAACTGTAGCAAACTGGTGTACAGATGTACATGTGCACTTCAGCTAAACGCAAAACTCCATCATTTGCCATAATTTGGAGAAATATTAATATTTCATCTCAAAAATAGCACAGGTACATTCTCCAATCATAAGAAACATGTGTACCAAGTTTTGTAATCATCCAATGAGAGCCGACAACTGCAGCAAACTTACCATGTACATGTATACATATAGAGGCCTACATGTACAATTTACCTAAACAGAAAACATTCATTTGCCATAATTTGGAGAAAAATTAATATTTCTCCTCAAAAATAGCACAGGTACATCCTCTAATCATAAGAAACATGTGTACCAAGTTTCATATTCATCCAATGACAGCTGACAACTGCAACAAACTTTCTAAGTACAGATGTACATGTGCACTTCAGCTAAACGCAAAACTCATTCATAGGGATTTTAACATTGGAGCACCCCAGGGGTAGTACCCTCAGGTGGCATACCCACCCCCCATATATTTTTTTATTTTTTTAAATATTTTTCCTAATTTTTATAGATTTTTTTTTTATTTGCTAAACCAAAAACCTTATCATTTCCAGGCAGGGGACACCGACACCGACACCATCCTCTTTCCCCCCTCACAATATCTCCCCTTTACTTCGTAAGGCGAGATAAAAACGCTTCTGAACCAGGATTGTTGTATAGAGTACGCGTGTGCTTTTCTTTTAAACTTACAAGTAACGGGGATTTCCCTTGAAAAATCCAACAGGTCACGACATATTTTTATCTGCAATAAATCAAGCTTTTACTCCCGTTCTCATGAACATCTCTTATATGGAAATATATGCGCCATTTGACTTTAACAACAGTGAAGAAATGTGATGGAAAAGCAATAAAATTAAACATAATTTGGACAACTCAAATATTTGGTTTTGAAAACATGCATATTTTGTACCCAACAAAATTCCGGCCTTCCCGATATCAATCTTCGGTAAAATACACATAATTGCGCCTGTAAATTACTTTGATGTTGATGGTCGTTTCTTCCTAAATGCTTTCATGTGGAGCAATAATGGGCGATATCAGACAAATTTTCAATGTCAGGTTCCCAATATAGCGGTGGAGAAAAGCCGGTTCAGGTTTTGATCGGTCTTCGTGTTTGAAGGAAGAAACTGGGTTATCACTCAAAATCATCCTTCTCCATGATACGTCAGTAGTATAGTTGACCCTATACCCCCAACCCTATACCCCCAACCCTATACCCCCAAATGACCTCTATGTGACCTGATCACGTGACATGACGTCATCATTTGGTGCCAGCCGTATTTGAGAAATCGTGTATGTAGAAATACATGTATATTCTTTGATGTTAAAAAGAAAGGTGTGTATTGCCCCAATACATGTATACTGTGTTAAAGGTAATACATGTACTTTAAAGGGGTTACAATGGAGGGCATGGATGAATGCTTTTCAACAATGAATGGCCTTGAAATAGTTGAATAATGCTTAACATAGGATCACACAAGGGAGAGATACATGTATACAGTATGAGTGTGTGAAGCTAGCTCACAATAGCCCCCCCCCTGGATAAGGGGAAAGAAGTCCTTATAGCAACAAATGACCTGTATGTGACCTGATCACATGACATGACGTCATCATTTGGTGCCAGCCGTATTTGAGATCGGAGAGGTCCATGTATACTGTCATGTTAAAAAATAGGTGTATATTATGTATACTATGTTAAACGCAGTACATGTACTTTAAGGAGGGGTGGTTACAATGGGAGGGTTGTTTGTGGATGGATGAATGATTTTCAACAATGGATGGCCTTGAAATAGTTGAATAATGTTTAAGATAGGCTCACACAAGGGAGAGATACATGTATACGGTGTTTGTTTGAAGCTATGTGTTTAACTCATAATGCCCAATACCCCCCTCCCCCCTTCACATATGATAAAAAGGTAAAACGGTGTGTTTATAGTTCTATTTTTAAAATATATTAAGTTAAATATAGTGGGTTTTGTATGTTTAAAAAGATCAAATGTATACTTCTAATTTGCAGGGATTTTTCCTAATGATTTTTTAATGTATACTATTGGTCATGTGGGTGTTTCTGATGTTATAAATTGGTTTGTGCTCGAAATTACAAGCGTCTGGTCCGTCATTCATAATTCTGCCGTTGTCCAATAAATAATATCCGCGTCCATAATCCAAAGATCTATTCCATATTCCATATAACAGTATTAGCACCAAATTCAAAAAGACAATCACAGTATACATGAACATAGGCTTGTTTCCCGCAAGAGAGAAGCGGTCATCAGTTTTCAATGATGCCGGCAAAAGTTAGAAGTTCCTCCTTCGAAGATCTGGTTGGGACTGTACTCTGAAATATGTCAGCTACTTAGATTTCTCCATTTACAGTTTCAATATTATAATATTTCAGGTATTTTGGAATTACACCATCTTAACATATGGCAGTGTGGCTGACGTCACAGGAGCTACGAAGTAGAGTAGGCATTAGAACTCCGACGCGCACTGAGCTCTTGGAAATCCTCCGCCCCAAGTTGAAATCCTGCCTGTATTAAGATGGGAACAGCTCATCGGTGATTTTCATCAAAAATCACCTTCATCAAAGTAGGTCAGGTCAGAACTTGCTGGTAACAGTCTCCTAATGCACCTTCATGCAAAAAAATCAAGGTTCTAATGTCATCGGTTATCCTTATTTTGTCGACGAAAGGATTCGAATGCACTCGCTGACTACCGGACAATTTGCAGATGGTAGCCTATACTTCGTAGGAATATATCGGCTTTTATATTACCTACTTTTGGTCCGTCGAAGTTTGCACTGGTATTCAGAAAATTTGTAAAGTTACCGATACATGGATCACTTTTGCTATGAACAGTTCACTGATACACGTAAACCTGAAGACAAGGGAATTGGAAGATCAGTGACACGGCTAGTATTTCCATGTTACCACAATGTTCTGGGAGCAACGACGGTTGAGTACGACCACTGGTTTGGAACGGTGTGACAATATAAACGCATTGCCCCTTACAGTCCTTACAGCCGGTTCTGTGGAATGATAGGCCCGTATGTTGAAATACATGTATAGTCTTCCAATACATGTATGTTACGTTAAACACACTACATGTAACAGTATTTCATGTATATAACAAAGAAGTGGATGGTTACAATGGAAGGTTATTTGGGGAGGGATGAATGCATTTAAAGAATGGATGGCCTTGAAAGTAGATGAATAATGTCTTAACAGGTTCGCACAAGGGAGAGATACATGTATATGATGTGTGTGTGTGCGAAGCTTTGTATGAAGTTTAACCCGGATACCCCCCCTCCCTCCCCCTTTCCACTCAATTCACATGCTCGAAGTTTAGGCTGCATGAAAAGTTAAAATAAAAAGGTAGGCTTAAATATAGATAGGGCAAGATTTGTCTCATTAACGAATGAATACATTGGACTTGTAGCGGGTCACTTTTACGGTAGCATACGGGGTTGGTTTTTCCTGTTTTAAATTGCTTGCGCATAATTAGATATTTCTCTTTCGGAAGATTTGACTGGATTTGGTTGGGGCTGTACTCTGAAATACGTCAGCTACATAGATTTCTCCATTTACAGTTTTAATATTACAATATTTTCGTTATTTTGGAATTACGCTATCTTAATATAAGGGTTTTAATATTGCCTATACGTTTGATCCGGCGAAGTTTTAATTTTTTCAAAGTTACATGGAACACCTTCGCTCTGAACAATTCGTTATATGTACACCTGAAGACTACCGAGGTAGATCAGTAACACGGCTAGTATTTCCCTGGCAGCCCAATGTTCTGTGGGCAATGGCAGATTAGTACGTCCGCTCGCTTGGAATGGTGTGGTAATAGAATGCGTTGCCCTTTACAGCCCCATGTATTTGGAATGAAGGCCCCTTAGATCAAATAGCGACAGAGCCTGAGTACATGTATAAACTCCGCATGGCCTCTTGACGACGAGTATCAAAAGCAGAAACACGGGAAGAACAAAACAAAAATGGAATATCTTAATCATGTAGAATAATATATGGTGTTGAAGTAGTCGACGACCGATATAAATTCCCGACTTAGCCCCCCTGGTCCTAACTAGGGTCTATTACCGATGACGAGCTATATCCTTATACCGGTAAATTTTAACGAAAGAATATTTTCTCGGAATTTTCTTGGGTTGAAAAAGTGGAAGCGGATAACTTCTAGCAAGCCAGTAGCCTCTACCCCTCGAGTATTGTATCGCAAGGATAAAAATCCCTAGCCATTCCATCGCGTCCGCTCTGTTTTACGAATCAGGCTTTGAAAATGTAACTGAATATCGGTTGTCATGTTCAATATGACATAGCTGTAACTGGAGGTGAAATTTCCTTCAGTAAATGGGTTCAGTGAATATCTACACAAACTTAATGTACCAGCCCTTCGATTTGATCCTATGTTACCCAATCCTCCCTATGGAAATTTTCATGATTGATAAATACTATCTGCGTGGAATGCGATTCAAGAAAGGTTTTTTTAATATGTTTAAAGCGGTGTGAAATGTGAGAAGAAGAATTGTTCCTGAACACATCCACGTTTAACCCGACATCTGCCCGATAATGTAATACGTGTACACATGCTATACGCTCAGAGCAGTGTTTCGGATATTTTCGGGCTATATCTATGATATATAAACATATCCCAGGCATATCCTCATCAGGGGGGGCCGTAGAAAACTCAAAATTCAATATATGACCTAGACCATATGCTTACTTCCATACACCGCGCCTAATCCGTTGTAAGAGCTAAAAGCGCCCCCTCAAAGCTGAAAGGGTATAACAGAAAAGAAAGAAAAACCTAGGAGGTATCGGGCGTGTAAAATGTCGAAGACCTCAATTAAAATGCTCAATTAAAATGGACTTTGTTATATAGGATAATAAAACAGATCTCGACAGTTGTTCAGTCGGGAGTATATGGTACCTATCGGCGAAAAGATACACGTGTCTGGGAATCTGACATTATAGACCTCTGTATTAGTCGGACCATGATATGGAATGGCCGCGAAATCTAAAATTATAACCCCGTGTACGTCTCTGCATGGCGTGTGTATACACCTCTTCGCCTCGTATCCTTTCTTGGATAGATAAGAAAAAGCATCAGTACCTCTAATTAAGCCCGTGAGGACTCATTTCGGTTTCATTTTCAGTAAGGAAAAAATATTTCGCCATGACTTAAGCTCCACAACTAACAATATTTATTATTTAGGAAAATGCTGAAGCACTTCCACTAGGACTGCGAGGCAAAAGTAATTGCGAATTAGAAAGATTTATGTTTTTTTCGCGATAGATGAACAGAATGCGTCGCTTCTGTAAACGAAGCCATAACAAAGACAGCAATGTTGGTTGTTCTTTGCGAACTCAGTCAGACAAATCATGAAAGTTAAGAAAAACAAAATTCAAATACCGTGACAATCCGATAAATCCGACAGCAAAAGCCTTCTCGTCCTTTCCGTCCAAACTTCAACAGTAGTGTATAAAGGCGAAATTTCGTAGCACTTCTGTTGATACGAAGGGAAAATGGACGGAGGAAAAAGAGAAGAAAAATGGGAGATGTTTGACCTATGATATTTGACCTCGGGTTACTCTGTCCACGTGGAGAAAGGACTTCGGTCAAGTGATGGGCTGTGTGAATGAAAAAATTATGAATTTTCCCGGATCGCTAAAAAGCGGAAAGAACAGGGGAAATTTCACTCAACTAGCTCTAGGTGGGGCAACATTGATCCTAATGGTCGGGAAGGCTCTCGACGTGAAAGCAGAGCGAGTTTTAAAGAACGTCATCGACGTCCAATTATATTAGCATCGGATTCTGCATAGCCACGAAATAATAGACATCAGACTTATTCTCTCGAAAGAAAAACGATCAACACTCTGGAATAACGTCAGGGAATATAGGAACACTATTCTCTACCCGCCGACAACACCAGTCCTAAGGCGGTAACGCCAGTTAACGCTCGCCACCGTCAATATGAACGCCCGTTAACGCACGCCATCAGATGCCCCTTCACATATGCTTAACATTGATACCTCATACGACCCAATCGGACCTTGCAGCGTATTTGATGTCTGGGGACTACTTTTTCTCCGCGGAAGCTTTTTCCCTCGACCGCATCACCACCAGACATGACCGCATCACCGCGGAGGAATACAAGGTCAAAGGTTGCCAGACCTATAGTGGTCAAAACTTGGCACCGAGCCCATGCTGATGGAATCTATAACCTTGAGCTGGTGGCGCCCGAGAGAGACAAGACAAAATATATGTACACAATATGTGAAAGTTCTAGTTCGATTGAGTTATGATTATGGTTATAACATAGAACTGAAATCCGCAGCATGTGCTATTTCACGAAAAAAGAATCGAGGCATTTAAACACATATTTAAGCACGAAGGACCCCTTGACCCAAAGGATTTTCCAGGGGTCATTCGCCGAAGGTGCAGCAGTATTGAAAGCATACATGCAGAGCAAACAATAAGGTCTGGAATATCTGATGATGTACAGACAATAATGTCTGGAATAGATTATCTGGGACAGGCAATAACATCAGCCCCATGTGGGATTACTGGCATATAAGTTAATCCCATGTAGGATGGATAGGTCAGTGACGTCGGATTACTGGTGCATAGAGCAGTCCAGTGTGAGATTACTGCTGGATAGGCCAGTGCCATTTGGGATTACTGCTGGATAGGTCAATCCTGTGCGAGATTACTGCTGGATATGCCAGTCCCAAATGGGATTACTGCTGGATAGACCAGTTCGGTCTCGGATTACTGCTGGATAGTGGAGTTCCGTATGGGATTACTGCTGGATAGATCAGTCCCGTGTGGCATTACTGCTGGATAGGCCAATGCCATTTGGGAATACAGCTGGATAGGTCAGTCCCGTGTGGGATTACTGCGGGAGAGCCGTGACCTAGGAAAACATGAAACGTGGACAAGTTTTATAATCATCCCACGAAAGGTTCAACAAACTTTCCATGTACAGATCTATATGTAAATTTTTGCCCAACAAAAACCTTATCAATGGAAAGGTACAAACCTTATCAATGGAAAGTATAGTCTAAAATGCAATAATTAGGACAAGAATTCATATTTAATGTCATATTTCTTAAATAGCACATGCACATCGTCGAATCACATTGAACTTGGGTAGCAAGTGTCAAACTCATCCAATGAAAGCTGACAGCTTCAGAAAACTTTCCATGTACAGGTGTACATCTATATACATGTACATTATTATTGGCAGATTACTTAGACAAAACCCTCAAAATATGAACAAAAATTAATATTTCATCTCCTAAATAGCACAGGTACATCTTTTAATCATAAGAAACATGTGTACCAAGTTTCATAATCATTCAATGACAGCTGGCAACTGTAGCAAACTGGTGTACAGATGTACATGTGCACTTCAGCTAAACGCAAAACTCCATCATTTGCCATAATTTGGAGAAATATTAATATTTCATCTCAAAAATAGCACAGGTACATTCTCCAATCATAAGAAACATGTGTACCAAGTTTTGTAATCATCCAATGAGAGCCGACAACTGCAGCAAACTTACCATGTACATGTATACATATAGAGGCCTACATGTACAATTTACCTAAACAGAAAACATTCATTTGCCATAATTTGGAGAAAAATTAATATTTCTCCTCAAAAATAGCACAGGTACATCCTCTAATCATAAGAAACATGTGTACCAAGTTTCATATTCATCCAATGACAGCTGACAACTGCAACAAACTTTCTAAGTACAGATGTACATGTGCACTTCAGCTAAACGCAAAACTCATTCATAGGGATTTTAACATTGGAGCACCCCAGGGGTAGTACCCTCAGGTGGCATACCCACCCCCCATATATTTTTTTATTTTTTTAAATATTTTTCCTAATTTTTATAGATTTTTTTTTTATTTGCTAAACCAAAAACCTTATCATTTCCAGGCAGGGGACACCGACACCGACACCATCCTCTTTCCCCCCTCACAATATCTCCCCTTTACTTCGTAAGGCGAGATAAAAACGCTTCTGAACCAGGATTGTTGTATAGAGTACGCGTGTGCTTTTCTTTTAAACTTACAAGTAACGGGGATTTCCCTTGAAAAATCCAACAGGTCACGACATATTTTTATCTGCAATAAATCAAGCTTTTACTCCCGTTCTCATGAACATCTCTTATATGGAAATATATGCGCCATTTGACTTTAACAACAGTGAAGAAATGTGATGGAAAAGCAATAAAATTAAACATAATTTGGACAACTCAAATATTTGGTTTTGAAAACATGCATATTTTGTACCCAACAAAATTCCGGCCTTCCCGATATCAATCTTCGGTAAAATACACATAATTGCGCCTGTAAATTACTTTGATGTTGATGGTCGTTTCTTCCTAAATGCTTTCATGTGGAGCAATAATGGGCGATATCAGACAAATTTTCAATGTCAGGTTCCCAATATAGCGGTGGAGAAAAGCCGGTTCAGGTTTTGATCGATCTTCGTGTTTGAAGGAAGAAACTGGGTTATCACTCAAAATCATCCTTCTCCATGATACGTCAGTAGTATAGTTGACCCTATACCCCCAACCCTATACCCCCAACCCTATACCCCCAAATGACCTCTATGTGACCTGATCACGTGACATGACGTCATCATTTGGTGCCAGCCGTATTTGAGAAATCGTGTATGTAGAAATACATGTATATTCTTTGATGTTAAAAAGAAAGGTGTGTATTGCCCCAATACATGTATACTGTGTTAAAGGTAATACATGTACTTTAAAGGGGTTACAATGGAGGGCATGGATGAATGCTTTTCAACAATGAATGGCCTTGAAATAGTTGAATAATGCTTAACATAGGATCACACAAGGGAGAGATACATGTATACAGTATGAGTGTGTGAAGCTAGCTCACAATAGCCCCCCCCCCTGGATAAGGGGAAAGAAGTCCTTATAGCAACAAATGACCTGTATGTGACCTGATCACATGACATGACGTCATCATTTGGTGCCAGCCGTATTTGAGATCGGAGAGGTCCATGTATACTGTCATGTTAAAAAATAGGTGTATATTATGTATACTATGTTAAACGCAGTACATGTACTTTAAGGAGGGGTGGTTACAATGGGAGGGTTGTTTGTGGATGGATGAATGATTTTCAACAATGGATGGCCTTGAAATAGTTGAATAATGTTTAAGATAGGCTCACACAAGGGAGAGATACATGTATACGGTGTTTGTTTGAAGCTATGTGTTTAACTCATAATGCCCAATACCCCCCTCCCCCCTTCACATATGATAAAAAGGTAAAACGGTGTGTTTATAGTTCTATTTTTAAAATATATTAAGTTAAATATAGTGGGTTTTGTATGTTTAAAAAGATCAAATGTATACTTCTAATTTGCAGGGATTTTTCCTAATGATTTTTTAATGTATACTATTGGTCATGTGGGTGTTTCTGGTGTTATAAATTGGTTTGTGCTCGAAATTACAAGCGTCTGGT
This sequence comes from Hanleya hanleyi, assembly GCA_036873755.1. Taxonomy (NCBI): domain Eukaryota; kingdom Metazoa; phylum Mollusca; class Polyplacophora; order Lepidopleurida; family Hanleyidae; genus Hanleya; species Hanleya hanleyi. Next base: position 30,852 of record JAVTVY010000929.1, read on the forward strand.
CCGTCATTCATAATTCTGCCGTTGTCCAATAAATAATATCCGCGTCCATAATCCAAAGATCTATTCCATATTCCATATAACAGTATTAGCACCAAATTCAAAAAGACAATCACAGTATACATGAACATAGGCTTGTTTCCCGCAAGAGAGAAGCGGTCATCAGTTTTCAATGATGCCGGCAAAAGTTAGAAGTTCCTCCTTCGAAGATCTGGTTGGGACTGTACTCTGAAATATGTCAGCTACTTAGATTTCTCCATTTACAGTTTCAATATTATAATATTTCAGGTATTTTGGAATTACACCATCTTAACATATGGCAGTGTGGCTGACGTCACAGGAGCTACGAAGTAGAGTAGGCATTAGAACTCCGACGCGCACTGAGCTCTTGGAAATCCTCCGCCCCAAGTTGAAATCCTGCCTGTATTAAGATGGGAACAGCTCATCGGTGATTTTCATCAAAAATCACCTTCATCAAAGTAGGTCAGGTCAGAACTTGCTGGTAACAGTCTCCTAATGCACCTTCATGCAAAAAAATCAAGGTTCTAATGTCATCGGTTATCCTTATTTTGTCGACGAAAGGATTCGAATGCACTCGCTGACTACCGGACAATTTGCAGATGGTAGCCTATACTTCGTAGGAATATATCGGCTTTTATATTACCTACTTTTGGTCCGTCGAAGTTTGCACTGGTATTCAGAAAATTTGTAAAGTTACCGATACATGGATCACTTTTGCTATGAACAGTTCACTGATACACGTAAACCTGAAGACAAGGGAATTGGAAGATCAGTGACACGGCTAGTATTTCCATGTTACCACAATGTTCTGGGAGCAACGACGGTTGAGTACGACCACTGGTTTGGAACGGTGTGACAATATAAACGCATTGCCCCTTACAGTCCTTACAGCCGGTTCTGTGGAATGATAGGCCCGTATGTTGAAATACATGTATAGTCTTCCAATACATGTATGTTACGTTAAACACACTACATGTAACAGTATTTCATGTATATAACAAAGAAGTGGATGGTTACAATGGAAGGTTATTTGGGGAGGGATGAATGCATTTAAAGAATGGATGGCCTTGAAAGTAGATGAATAATGTCTTAACAGGTTCGCACAAGGGAGAGATACATGTATATGATGTGTGTGTGTGCGAAGCTTTGTATGAAGTTTAACCCGGATACCCCCCCTCCCTCCCCCTTTCCACTCAATTCACATGCTCGAAGTTTAGGCTGCATGAAAAGTTAAAATAAAAAGGTAGGCTTAAATATAGATAGGGCAAGATTTGTCTCATTAACGAATGAATACATTGGACTTGTAGCGGGTCACTTTTACGGTAGCATACGGGGTTGGTTTTTCCTGTTTTAAATTGCTTGCGCATAATTAGATATTTCTCTTTCGGAAGATTTGACTGGATTTGGTTGGGGCTGTACTCTGAAATACGTCAGCTACATAGATTTCTCCATTTACAGTTTTAATATTACAATATTTTCGTTATTTTGGAATTACGCTATCTTAATATAAGGGTTTTAATATTGCCTATACGTTTGATCCGGCGAAGTTTGATTTTTTTTAAAGTTACATGGAACACCTTCGCTCTGAACAATTCGTTATATGTACACCTGAAGACTACCGAGGTAGATCAGTAACACGGCTAGTATTTCCCTGGCAGCCCAATGTTCTGTGGGCAATGGCAGATTAGTACGTCCGCTCGCTTGGAATGGTGTGGTAATAGAATGCGTTGCCCTTTACAGCCCCATGTATTTGGAATGAAGGCCCCTTAGATCAAATAGCGACAGAGCCTGAGTACATGTATAAACTCCGCATGGCCTCTTGACGACGAGTATCAAAAGCAGAAACACGGGAAGAACAAAACAAAAATGGAATATCTTAATCATGTAGAATAATATATGGTGTTGAAGTAGTCGACGACCGATATAAATTCCCGACTTAGCCCCCCTGGTCCTAACTAGGGTCTATTACCGATGACGAGCTATATCCTTATACCGGTAAATTTTAACGAAAGAATATTTTCTCGGAATTTTCTTGGGTTGAAAAAGTGGAAGCGGATAACTTCTAGCAAGCCAGTAGCCTCTACCCCTCGAGTATTGTATCGCAAGGATAAAAATCCCTAGCCATTCCATCGCGTCCGCTCTGTTTTACGAATCAGGCTTTGAAAATGTAACTGAATATCGGTTGTCATGTTCAATATGACATAGCTGTAACTGGAGGTGAAATTTCCTTCAGTAAATGGGTTCAGTGAATATCTACACAAACTTAATGTACCAGCCCTTTGATTTGATCCTATGTTACCCAATCCTCCCTATGGAAATTTCCATGATTGAAATAGTTTATAAATAAATAAATAAATAAATACTATCTGCGTGGAATGCGATTCAAGAAAGGTTTTTTTGATATGTTTAAAGCGGTGTGAAATGTGAGAAGAAGAATTGTTCCTGAACACATCCACCTTTAACCCGACATCTGCCCGATAATATAATACGTGTACACATGCTATACGCTCAGAGCAGTGTTTCGGATATTTTCGGGCTATATCTATGATATATAAACATATCCCAGGCATATCCTCATCAGGGGGGGCCGTAGAAAACTCAAAATTCAATATATGACCTAGACCATATGCTTACTTCCATACACCGCGCCTAATCCGTTGTAAGAGCTAAAAGCGCCCCCTCAAAGCTGAAAGGGTATAACAGAAAAGAAAGAAAAACCTAGGAGGTATCGGGCGTGTAAAATGTCGAAGACCTCAATTAAAATGCTCAATTAAAATGGACTTTGTTATATAGGATAATAAAACAGATCTCGACAGTTGTTCAGTCGGGAGTATATGGTACCTATCGGCGAAAAGATACACGTGTCTGGGAATCTGACATTATAGACCTCTGTATTAGTCGGACCATGATATGGAATGGCCGCGAAATCTAAAATTATAACCCCGTGTACGTCTCTGCATGGCGTGTGTATACACCTCTTCGCCTCGTATCCTTTCTTGGATAGATAAGAAAAAGCATCAGTACCTCTAATTAAGCCCGTGAGGACTCATTTCGGTTTCATTTTCAGTAAGGAAAAAATATTTCGCCATGACTTAAGCTCCACAACTAACAATATTTATTATTTAGGAAAATGCTGAAGCACTTCCACTAGGACTGCGAGGCAAAAGTAATTGCGAATTAGAAAGATTTATGTTTTTTTCGCGATAGATGAACAGAATGCGTCGCTTCTGTAAACGAAGCCATAACAAAGACAGCAATGTTGGTTGTTCTTTGCGAACTCAGTCAGACAAATCATGAAAGTTAAGAAAAACAAAATTCAAATACCGTGACAATCCGATAAATCCGACAGCAAAAGCCTTCTCGTCCTTTCCGTCCAAACTTCAACAGTAGTGTATAAAGGCGAAATTTCGTAGCACTTCTGTTGATACGAAGGGAAAATGGACGGAGGAAAAAGAGAAGAAAAATGGGAGATGTTTGACCTATGATATTTGACCTCGGGTTACTCTGTCCACGTGGAGAAAGGACTTCGGTCAAGTGATGGGCTGTGTGAATGAAAAAATTATGAATTTTCGCGGATCGCTAAAAAGCGGAAAGAACAGGGGAAATTTCACTCAACTAGCTCTAGGTGGGGCAACATTGATCCTAATGGTCGGGAAGGCTCTCGACGTGAAAGCAGAGCGAGTTTTAAAGAACGTCATCGACGTCCAATTATATTAGCATCGGATTCTGCATAGCCACGAAATAATAGACATCAGACTTATTCTCTCGAAAGAAAAACGATCAACACTCTGGAATAACGTCAGGGAATATAGGAACACTATTCTCTACCCGCCGACAACACCAGTCCTAAGGCGGTAACGCCAGTTAACGCTCGCCACCGTCAATATGAACGCCCGTTAACGCACGCCATCAGATGCCCCTTCACATATGCTTAACATTGATACCTCATACGACCCAATCGGACCTTGCAGCGTATTTGATGTCTGGGGACTACTTTTTCTCCGCGGAAGCTTTTTCCCTCGACCGCATCACCACCAGACATGACCGCATCACCGCGGAGGAATACAAGGTCAAAGGTTGCCAGACCTATAGTGGTCAAAACTTGGCACCGAGCCCATGCTGATGGAATCTATAACCTTGAGCTGGTGGCGCCCGAGAGAGACAAGACAAAATATATGTACACAATATGTGAAAGTTCTAGTTCGATTGAGTTATGATTATGGTTATAACATAGAACTGAAATCCGCAGCATGTGCTATTTCACGAAAAAAGAATCGAGGCATTTAAACACATATTTAAGCACGAAGGACCCCTTGACCCAAAGGATTTTCCAGGGGTCATTCGCCGAAGGTGCAGCAGTATTGAAAGCATACATGCAGAGCAAACAATAAGGTCTGGAATATCTGATGATGTACAGACAATAATGTCTGGAATAGATTATCTGGGA
>JAVTVY010000930.1:0-33687 GCA_036873755.1 Hanleya hanleyi
CCGTGTTGAGAACGTAAGCAGCAGGATACATACGGTCTAATGGGGAACACATCTCGGGCGAACACCCCTTGAAACATCATACGTGTCTCTGGGTCATTCTCCAGCACGGTGGTTATCTGGTCTGTATCCATGTTAGGTGGAGAAGTCACACAGGACGTTGCGCGCTTTGTCCACTTGAATGATGTTGTCAAACTCGGCGTAGCAGATCACATTGACGGTGCTCCGGAGGGCTCGTGCGAAGTGGATTTCCATCCGTAAATTGCCTTGCTTGGCTAGGGCCAGCTGATGGTCGTTCTCTAAGGTGGGTGTCAGATCGAAACAGAACAACGTGTATCCGTTCCCGTAGTCCTCCCGACTGATCATATTCCCTTCGTCCTGGTTGATTTGACCGGTGGCTGTAAACAGGCTCTGATAGGCTCGAATGAAATTCGCGCTCCCAAAGTTCGGAGTTAAGGCCGTGGCTGGGACCTGTTGTCCATCCACATGCAGGGCCACAAAATTGATGCCGAAATGTTTAAAGTCAAACGGGTTCTCTGGGTAGGCTCCACTGAAACTGGTATTTTCCACACAGGCCAGGATCAATCGCTTGGGTAGTTCCCCCAGGAACAGGTTTTCTTTGTTGGCGCTCATATTTCCAGCAGACACAGAGAACACTTTGGTTTGCACACGTCGGATAGGGTACTGGGCTGGTTTTGTTTCCAAGGCTTTGAGGTGTCCCAATTGAACGGCTGGATTCGATTTCACTTTTGGGACATACAGGACTGCGTCTTGGATGACAATCTTATAGTCAGCTGCATGTCCGTCTACGTTAGTGGCCATCAAGGTGAAGGTCGGAGGCGCCCGTATCAGTCGGATTTTGATGGGGATCTTGTTCAAGAGGTACCGGTCTTGCATGAAGATGTCTGCGTGCAGTCGACCCATGAGATCCACCGCGACGCCGTTCGCGGTCAAAGGCTTCCGTTTGTTATATCCCACATTGTCGTTCTCTACGCCCATGTGCTGGGCTGTGTCCTGGTAGAATAAAGCGGCTGTCAGTTGAGATTTTTTAGCCTCTCGCCCATGCGACAACAGCGTCTCGATGTAGGCTCGATAGAGGTACGTGTTGGTCGAGTCACTGATGAGTTTGTCGCTGAGAAATATATCCACCTGTTGAAACATCGAGTGCAGCCAGAGATTCGTCGGGCCCACCGTTGCTTGGTCCACGATTCTGGAGCCATCTCCATTGACGATCTTGGCTTTCACATACAAGTATGTATGGGCTAAATCCACATAGGCCGTATCCGCATTACTGATGGTGAACTCCATGGGCCCTGTTTCGTTGATGCTGGAGAGCGGGAGATGCTCCACCCATAATCCTTGTTCGGCACTGGTCTGTGTGGGCGGCACGGTCCACAAATCAAATTCACTGTTGGTGGAGGGACAGGACTCTGCGTGGATCAAGGACATGTTTTACGAAAAGATATCCTGGGCCTTCGATGTGCGTCGTCGCTGGGTCGGTCGTCGACTGGTGCGTGGTCTCGGTGGTGCAGGTCTTTTATTCCCTACGGTGCGTTGTGCTTTGGCCACTAAGACGCCTCCTGCTTCTTTGGCCCGCCGTTTCAAGGCTTCTTTGGGTGCCGTACCCCCAAGACATCACCGGCGACTTGCAGTCCACTGCGTACCGCTTGTTTGCCGATTGCTTTCACCCCACGCGTCACCAACGGCAGGAACGTTTTGACGATGCTCCCGAGTATGTTCCCCAGTCCATGTCCTCGTTGCATGCGTGCACCACTAAAAACCGGAAGGCCACCGCCGGCCTGTTGGGCATAATAGTCCATATAGCTGCTTGCATCGCACTCGTAAGGCACCTTCATTATACAAAGTGGGGAGCACGTGCTTGTCGAAAATGAAGTGTCAGCACCACTTTCCCGCGTTCGAATGCCACCGGTCGTCCCGTGTCATCTCTTATATCCACCGTGATCGTGTTGATGTCGGTTTGTCGTACGGGCAGGTAGAGCATGTGGGTGAAACTGTGGGTGACTTGATCTCCATACGTCTTTTTAATAGGGACCACCCGTAACAGAGGTGTGTTGATATCGCCCACGATGTGGTTGTCAACTACGTCCGAGTAGACGTAGAGTCCGTACATACCCGACTTCATATCCATCGGGATCTCACCTTGGTGGGCGGTGGGACCAGCGAACGTCTGTAGATCGAAACCCAGCATTTGCTGTAGGATAGGACTCAGTACGACACTCGCGTTGGCAGGAACGATAAGCTGTGCCTTGTCGTTGTGTGCGTTGTAATCGAAGTCCACGTGATTCTTGAAGGGATAGGTTTTGATGGGTTTTGAAGTATTCGTGACCTCCCGTAGAGCCTTATAATACAACAGTCTTGACAGCCCACCCATGAACTCCTTGGGAGTATCGTATTGGCCTTCGGCGAGGGTGAGTGGGGTGTCTTTTCCTTCGTAGGTCACCTCGTACCAGACTTCATTGGCTCGCACGTTGTACCACGAGTAAGGGTATTGGATATCCACGAGGCCACATTCCCACCGCCCAGGTAAATGCAACGGTTGCGGTAACTGGGTCACGTACTTGGCCAAGGTGTTGTCAGGAAACACATCCAGCGAACTGTTACTGGGTAGGGTGAGGTAAAACATGGCGACTGAGCTGTCCTGCTGCTGCTGTTGGTTTTAATAGGTGTTCCAGGCCTTTGGGGGTTGTGTCCGGCGTCGTGTTCGTCGCGTTGACTTGCTATGTGTCACGGCTCTGGAGATGTGGGGTGTCCTGATCAAGGATGGTTTTCTAAAGGTCTGAAAAGAAGGTGCCCGTTGTGGTGGAGGAGTTTTGGGGGGTGACTCCGGTTCCCATTCGGATTCCCAAGAAGGTAGTGGGCCACTCGGCGATTGCTGGGTTCGCTGCATAAAGGCCCAGCGGTGGGGGTTCCCCACCAATTCCTGTGGTACATGCATGTCTTTCAAGCCTTGAGCGAAGGCCTCCCATCCTCGAGGATCCGTGTGCGACCTGCGTTTACGCATCAGGTCATTCACTAAATCCGTCATGTGGGTGCCGGGGACCACCTGATTCTGTACCAGTAGTTCGCCTTTATCATTTCAAGTCATGTTAGGATTCTGTTTCATCCGTTGTAATACCAGGCCAGCTTGTTTCTTGAACGATGCAGGTACACTCTTCAGGACTTCGTCTTCCACCCACTGTGGGGCTGTGGGTGGTACCCCTGGTAATGGCGGCTGTTGGAGCGGTGCTGAGGTCGGCGGTGTGTCACGTGGTGGTGGTGGTGGTGGTGGGGTAGAGAGGGTTTTGTATTGGACCATGAACGTCATGTACCGTTGAAGCGTCTCATTGTACCGTTGTACTTTCTCACTGTCGCTTAACCCCGGTCTCTGTAAGATCTGTTGTATCTCTCCATCGAGGGTGTTTATGGTCTTCACCGTAGGTGGGACAGGGTAGGGCGATTGGAGGTTTTGAAGGAATCGTGGTTCGACGAGGACCATTTTTTCGTGTGGTTCATTGTCGGCCGAAGAGTCCACCCAATACTGGACCCAACACGGAAGCGGCCAACGGTGCTAAGATGGCCCCGAGAAAGCCGCCTTTCTGTAACACCTTTTTCTTTTGTGTTTGAGGGACCCGCTTCTGGACTAGGGTTCGGAGACCTGTCTTATGCTTGGCCAACGTGGTCTTCTGAGCCGGAGTCAGTGGTACGTTGCCTTTTAACAGGTTGTATCCGATCTCGCACAGACAGCGTACAAGGTCAGGGTCCGCACCGCGTACAATGGTTCGGACCAACTCGGGTGGGGCCGTCTTCAATACACGGAGCGTCGGGGCGTGCTTCCGTACTCGCGCAGACATCATGTACAACTAATGCCAGAACCCACAAGTCTGCCCTTTTTATCCACCTCAGAGAACAGAGACAAAGTCAACCATGCTGTGGTATTCATTCTTTTTATTATCCCCATCATCAAACACACACTCCAGCTGGGGGAGGCACTGTGGGTGTGTTTACATTATTTTTGCATGTACACGTGGTGGGCCTCTCCGGGAAAGATGCCGGTCCGTAGTCGAAGATGGTCGGGGGTGGCTTGCTTGAGGTCGAAGAGCATATACCCGTGCTGAGGGGTTGTCGCATCTTTGAAGGCTTCCAACGCAAACGGTGTGCGGCCGGGATACATCTGTCTCGCCAGGTGCAGCAGGCAGTTGAGTGGTATCTCTCGGGTTTTTGAAGGCCACCAGGTAGTGGGCATTTAAGCTGATGTTCCGATGTTCTTTGTTTTTACTGAACAGATTCTGCACAATGTAGATGATGCTGAGCCGTCGATGATGGCTGCCTTTGGTAAAGAGTTGGGTGACCCGCGCATCCGTCTCCGCCATGAGATCATCCAGAACCACCAAGGTGTCGGGTTCCAAATCGGCCAGGTTGGGTAGGCCTTCCACGAACGTGATGTGGGGCATTGCTGCATACGCTTCCTGCCATTCTCCGTAACACCACACGACTCGGGCAATGGGTGGGGTGATCATGCTGTCGGCGTGTTGAAGGAGCTTCCGGACGAAGTGCGTTTTGCCGGAGCCCGTCGGTCCTGCGATGACGCAAGTGAAGGGATGCTGCCACCGAGGGTCCATGGTTCGAGGTGTATCCGCTGTCGTGGTAACCCGCTCTTGTAAATTTGGTACGAGTGAACTGGAGTGGTGGTGGTGGGTACAACGTCGGTCGTCGTTGTCTGTTCACTGCGAGTGATGATGGTGGTGGGTACAACGTCGGTCGTCGTTGTCTGTTCACTGTGAGGGATGAAATCCGGTGGGTTTTCAGACGTAGTGGGTGTACTTGGTGTAGGTGTGGAGCTTGGTGTGGAGCTCGACGTGGCTTGTACACGGGGTGTGGTGGTGACTGGGTTCGATACGGGGTTGACTGGTGCTATCTGTAGACTGGTTTCACTGATGGCTGGTGTTCTCAGTTGGTTAAGTAGCGTGCTGACATAGGCTACGTCGTAAAACACACCTCCGTACAACACACTCAGCAGGGTTAGCACTATCACCACAAAGCCCACTTGCGCTTTGCGCGTTTTGGGAGACGCTGTGTTCAGAGGCAGCTGCTGTTTGTCCATAGCACTGTGGTCGAACGTGGAATGAAGGGTGACGGTAGTGGTGTCTGGCTTTATAGTCGTTTCACCAGGTTGGCAGCGACCCAGGAATTGAAGGAACTGGGCCAGCCTTGCCATTTGACGAAATGAAACAGTTTGCCACGTCGACGTTCCGTTTTCAAAATCTGCTCCACCGTGTAGTAGTCTTGCTGTGTTTTTACGACAGGCTGTAATTCCATCTCGTAAAACGTCCCTAGCAACGGTTCCCCTTGAAGATCTTCCAGTTCATAGACTCGCTGCTGTTGGGGTAGGCGCCGTTTAATCAGGAAGTGCTCATCGCTCCAGTTGGGCAAGTAACTTTTCTCAAATTGACCTTTGACTTTACTGATCCGTACAGGGTCCCCGACCTTGTACACCGCCTTCGCCATTCGCTGCGATTGCCTGGGTTACAAGACACGCCGGACTTGGGCTTCATTGCGTTGGGTCACGGTAATGGGGGCTCTCTCTATATGCAGCAGTTGAGTGGTATCTCTCGGGTTTTTGAAGACCACCAGGTAGTGGGCATTTAAGCTGATGTTCCGATGTTCTTTGTTTTAATTGAACAGATTCTGCACAATGTAGATGATGCTGAGCCGTCGATGGTGGCTGCCTTTGGTAAAGAGTTGGGTGACCCGCGCATCCGTCTCCGCCGTGAGATCATCCAGAACCACCAAGGTGTCGGGTTCCAAATCGGCCAGGTTGGGTAGGCCTTCCACAAACGTGATGTGGGGCATTGCTGCATACGCTTCCTGCCATTCTCCGTAACACCACACGACTCGGGCAATGGGTGGGGTGATCATGCTGTCGGCGTGTTGAAGGAGCTTCCGGACGAAGTGCGTTTTGCCGGAGCCCGTCGGTCCTGCGATGACGCAAGTGAAGGGATGCTGCCACCGAGGGTCCATGGTTCGAGGTGTATCCGCTGTCGTGGTAACCCGCTCTTGTAAATTTCGTACGAGTGAACTGGAGTGGTGGTGGTGGGTACAACGTCGGTCGTCGTTGTCTGTTCACTGCGAGTGATGATGGTGGTGGGTACAACGTCGGTCGTCGTTGTCTGTTCACTGTGAGGGATGAAATCCGGTGGGTCTTCAGACGTACTTGGTGTACTTGGTGTAGATGTTGAGCTTGGTGTGGAGCTCGACGTGGCTTGTACACGGGGTGTGGTGGTGACTGGGCTCGATACGGGGTTGACTGGTGCTATCTGTAGACTGGTTTCACTGATGGCTGGTGTTCTCAGTTGGTTAAGTAGCGTGCTGACATAGGCTACGTCGTAAAACACACCTCCGTACAACACACTCAGCAGGGTTAGCACTATCACCACAAAGCCCACTTGCGCTTTGCGCGTTTTGGGAGACGCTGTGTTCAGAGGCAGCTGCTGTTTGTCCATAGCACTGTGGTCGAACGTGGAATGAAGGATGACGGTAGTGGTGTCTGGCTTTATAGTCGTTTCACCTGGTTGGCAGCGACCCAGGAATTGAAGGAACTGGGCCAGCCTTGCCATTTGACGAAATGAAACAGTTTGCCACGTCGACGTTCCGTTTTCAAAATCTGCTCCACCGTGTAGTAGTCTTGCTGTGTTTTTACGACAGGCTGTAATTCCATCTCGTAAAACGTCCCTAGCAACGGTTCCCCTTGAAGATCTTCCAGTTCATAGACTCGCTGCTGTTGGGGTAGGCGCCGTTTAATCAGGAAGTGCTCATCGCTCCAGTTGGGCAAGTAACTTTTCTCAAATTGACCTTTGACTTTACTGATCCGTACAGGGTCCCCGACCTTGTACACCGCCTTCGGCGTTCGCTGCGATGGCCTGGGGTACAAGACACGCCGGACTTGGGCTTCATTGCGTTGGATCACGGTAATGGGGGCTCTCTCTATACTCCGATGATAGGCTCGATTGTAACCACTCACAAGTTTCGGGAGAACATCGATGTACCGCCTTGTATTCTTATAGGTGAAATATTTATACATGCGGCCTTTGAATGTCCTGTTGAACCTTTCCACCACGGAAGCCTTGGTCTCGTTGTACGTATGGAAGAAAAACACCTTCTGGGCTTTCAGAAACTGTTGGAACGGTCTGTTGAGGAATTTCGTGCCTTCGTCGGTTTGCAAATACATGGGTTTGCGCCCGGTCTTGAAGATGTCCTTGAACGCCGCTATGAGATTCGCCCCCGTTTTCGTCCGGATGGGTACCACCCACGCATACTTCGATAGGATATCGATGCACGTCAAGATATACCGATTCCCATCGTTGTGTTTGGCAAAGGCGCTCATATCGACCAAATCCGCTTGCCACTGGGCATCTATTCCTCCCACGACGACCCGGTTCCGTAGAAAATGGCGACGGACAGATCGATGTAAGGTATAGGTGTCTTGTTTTCTTAACCAATCTCGGACTTGGGCACGTTGTATCCCCTGGGGTTTGGCCGCTCGATAGAGAGCCGACAATGCACTATAGGCCGCCGGACTGTCGGGACTGTAGTATAAGTTATCCAACACCTTCTCCCAGCGCTTCATGGTGACAAATGGTGATGGACCCTGGCTCTATCGTTTATTTATAACGGGTATATCTTGGGCCGGAGTTTCTTTCTGATTTTCTTCGTTAGCTTCCACAGTGTCCATGGTAAATGACCAGTCCAACTCGTCTGATGACCGCTTGATAAGCACTTGATCCACATCTACCACGGCATCTTCCAATGCAGACCATAGATCAGGGTGAAGGGTAAAATGCACTGTACCCCCATCTAGCCGAGCCAATTGAGCAAAGAAAGGGCCGCGTCGGATGTACACATCGTGACACAAGTGGATGAGATCGCCGTCCAGTTCACCAGACAACACCCGTTTGAATTTGGTCCAGCCCTCCCGGGACAGACGAATGTGGGCCGGGCACGGTTGTGTAAGGTCCGCATCACAGATGTCTTCCACCTCCTCCATGATATCGACCTTATCCGCATATACGTGCAGGAAAACCTCGGGGGTCAAGCTGAGATACGCCAGTATTATATGCTCCGTCATGGTCAGTACGTGAATGGTACCAGATTTGACTGTCTCTCGTATTTATAGGGAGAACCCCGTGAGATCAAAGGATCGGCTGGTCATGTCACTGGGCTGACTGAGTCTAGCCGGATAATCAATGGCATCATCGTCTGGTTCATGGCTAGACATTTGTTCATTGGGTTCTGCCGCCGCTTCTCTCAGGGCACGAGCCCACTCCAACTCGTCTGATGACCGCTCGTCCGGTGTAAACAGCTGGTCCACGATAGGCACCACTTTCTCGAAGGCTGTCCACAGATCGGTGTCTAGGGTGAAGCCTCGCGTAGGGTCTTGGTAGCGGCCCAGGCGTAGGAAGAAGGGTCCACGATGTACGTAGATGGCATTGTCTATGTAGATGAGGTGTCCGTCGAGCTCGCCGCTCAACACCCGTTTAAATTTGGTCCAGCCGTCACGGTGTAGCGTAACCGTATTCGATACGGTCTCAGCGGGCGACCAGCAAACATCTCCACGGTCTTCCACGAGGGTGACTTTATCTTCATAGACGTGTAACCCCACCCGGGGTGTAAGGGGAAGGATGGCTCGTAGGACTGGTGACATGCTTGACCCAATGACGATCGTTGAATGACACACACTCTGTCTGGCCCTCGTATTTATAGTCAGGTGCCACTGTCAATGTCACAGCGCCAGGGTCAATAGGGCACAGACCATGACTAGGCCAACCAGCCGTCGCTGGTTCCGGCGTGAGCGCTCGTGGTCCATAGCCCGAGCATCAAGGATGGCTGTCATAGTCCAGTAGTGGTGAGTGATGGCACACCTCTCCATCGAGTGCACTCTGTCGAGGACCGCTTCTGTGAACTCGTTCAGGATCTGGCGTCGCCCCTCGTTGTCGTCGCCATCTGCAAACATGGACCGGACCACTGCTCGGTAACCCGTGAGTGAATTAACCACGGTGGCATGCTGTAAAATGCGAGTCGCATAGGGCTGGATCTCCGTCATGGCTCTGCAACCGTAGAAATGAAGGTGTGGGATCCAGAGGGACGTGTTTTATAGACCATGTCACACATGCGCGCCTAGACGTCGGGTGTAGTCCGTGATACGTACTATTCTGATGGGTTATGTGGCTCCTATAGAGATAGTACCTTATCGACAATGGGGACTACTTGTTCCAAAGCCGTCCATAGATCGGGGTCCAGGGTAAAACCACCGTCGTTCAGACAGAGGTCGAGCGAAAAAGGGACCGCAGAAAATGTAGACGTCGTCACACAGGTGAATGCTATCACCGTGCAGGTCACCCAACAACACCCGTTTCAAGGTAGTCCATCCTCCCGGTGACAAAGAGACGTGCGCTTTGGGTTCAGTCGTACACCAACACCTAAGTCCGCTATCGATGAGGTCCACTCGTTTGGGGTACAACAATAGGGTGCAGCCAGGTGTAAGCCTCCGGGTAGCCACAGTCCCTTCTTTCACCTCGGGGTGTAGTAAGTCATCCACCTCGGGGAGTACATCTTTCAGTGCCATCCATAAGGGTGGACAGAGTGTGATATAGGTACCTCCACTCTGTTCCAACCGGGGAAAAAGGGAATCCTCTCCAGCAGTGCGTATGTGCACACCGACTTCCACGTGCATGAAATCCCTTTCGGGCTCTTTTCCCTGTAACAATCGTGTCAATAGAGTCCAGCCTGATAGCGATAACAAAATCTTCACCTTCTGCGGTGCTCCAGGTGATCGTCATTGACGATGAGGTAGACGTCGGACGTCAGTTGGAATAACGCAAGCTCTGTTCCGCTCGCTGCCATGGTGGAGAATGAAAAGCGAACGGTTAGAGAGGTGGCTTTATAGTGTACCTGTTGGGTAGGGTTTTATACACCGTGCGTGGCACTTGTTATACTCGCTTGCGCCATAAGGTCAATAAGGTTAGAAATGCGCTTTTTTCTACTACGCCTTGTGACGGCCCTTCGTGAAAGTCCGTGATTGTTCGGTAGCGTAATGTTATTTTGTATAGGATTTCATTTAACATGAGATTTCACTAGTCAAAGCTTAAGCACAAAATGAGGACAAATAGGCCAATGAATGCAGCAATGCTCTAAATATTCCCACTTTTATACACCTACATAGAAGTACCCGGATGTAGGCGCGGACGTAGGCGAAAGCATCCCAGTACCCGGATGTAGGCGCAGACGTGAGCGAAATTCTATTACCCGTCCATTGGTTCTTTTATCGATCGCTCATTGGCTCTTTTTCTCGACCGCTGATTGGTCCAAATGGAACTGCCCATCCTTCCCAGGTTAATTTACAATCCCCTTTTGGGGTTCAAGCTCTGCATATCGATGCCGCAACATTGTCTCCGAACCTTGCCGAAAGGGAGACCTTGGACCTTTTGACCTGGATGTGACCTTTGACCTCTTGACCCGACATTCATCCGCGCACTGCCGGTGATGACGCGCGCGCGCGCGTGCGGCCGCAGAACCCGCGCGCGCGCGCGCTGCGGCCGGGGCGGGCCGGGGCGGGCCGGGCCGGCAAAAAGCCCCGCGGTTGAACATCCGGACGTCTAAGAGAACATTGGAACTCTTCTGGGTTTGGAGGTGAAACCCGGAAGTGACGTCACAACCCACGTGAACTGCGCAGCAGAATGGAAACGACACCCTAGTCTAGCCCCCTCACATAGGCTTCACATGGATACCTCACTCGCTCCCATCGGCCCACTAATGGCCCACCTAGACCCCAAAACGTCTATTTCCATACCCTTTGTCCACTGCGCAAGCGCAGAGTGACGATATTTCAACCCCGCACTCACACCATCAGGTGCCCCCTCACATAGGCTTCACATTGATACCTCACTCGATCCAATCGGCCCACTAGTGGCTCCCCTAGATCCCAAAACGTCTATTTCCATACCCTTTGTCTATTGCGCATGCGCAGAATGACGATATTCCTACCCCACATCCATCCCATCGGTTGCCCCCTCACATAGGCTTCACATTGATACCTCACTCGACCCCATCGGACCATAAGTGGCCCACCTAGATCCCAAAACGTCCACCCCGTATGGACCTATACACCCATAGCCATGCAGTATAGGCCTATGGGCCTACCCAGGCCTCGGTGACTTTTTCCAAAAATTTCACCGTTTCGCTCCGGGACCCTTCCCATCGTGTTCTAAATGACGAGACGTGAAAAACAAATCCAAGCAACCCATATCACAATGAACGTGTGTACATTTCCCAGGTTGAACCTATACCCCCCATGGCCAGCCAATGGGCCTATATACAGACCTCGGTGACTTTTCCCAAAAATTTCACCGATTCGCTCCGGGACCCTTCCCATTGTCATTTTATTGGCGAGACGAGAAAAACGCGACCCACAAGCCATAGTAAAGCCCACGAAAAAAATTGACCATCCCCATACCCCATACAGCCATTTTCCCTTATATTGTATCATACAGACCCCTATTGTAGGGGTAAAGTCCGTGTTCCGCTTTTTATAGTTTCGGGAAAAAATCTTAATTTTACATGCACCCACCCCATTGACTTGATAGGCAGGTCCCAGTAAGCCCGGGGACCGATATTAGCCCTTTTGGCTAGGGTTGATAGGGGTTTTCCCCTATTTTAGGGGTAAAGTCCGTATTCCGCTTTTTATAGTTTCGGGAAAAAATCCTAATTTTACATGCACCCACCCCATTGACTTGATAGGCAGGTCCCAATAAGCCCGGGGACCGACATTAGCCCTTTTGACTAGGGTTGATAGGGGTTTTTCCCTATTTTAGGGGTAAAGTCCGTGTTCCGCTTTTTATACTGTCGGGAAAAAATCCTAATTTTACATGCACCCACCCATGACTGGATGCCCCTTCACGAATGCTTCACTTTGATACCTCACTCGACCCAATCGAACCATGCAGCGTATTTGAAGTCTGGGGACTACTTTTTCTCCGCGGAAGCTTTTTCCCGCGACCGCATCACCACCAGACCGCATCACCGCGGAGGAATAGTGACCTTGAGCTGGTGGCGCCCTCTGGCGGAACTCCCTCCCCTGGCGAAACTCTTGGGGAGATGACGGGGAGTTCCCTATACCTTTAACCTGGAAAAAAGGGCACCAAGAGTTATCTCCCTGGAAAACGTTAACGGACCTGACCGAAGAAATACGGAGGTGAACGACATTGTGGGGGAAAACCCCAGTACATGTTCCTCTCACCGAATAGACACGGAGATGAACGACAGCCCCACAGACAGGTCAGTACATGTCCAGAGGTCACGCTCCATTCACACAGACCGGAAGTGACGTCATACGCCACAGCGCCCCCTAGTGGATGCAAGAGTTACCTCCCTGGAAAATATGACCGGATATGCTCTCTCCCTACTACTATCCTTCACTGCTTTTTTCAATATCCACATACATTCAACGCCAGAGTTTTCAGAAAGAGTTGCGCAATACGTTTCTCAAAATGTTTTCACCTCATGAAGGGTCCCCGTCAACAGGATTGAAAGAAGCTTGGTGGTGCGGCTTCTAGAACCAGCTATGAATCTAGCTATGTGTGGTGATTTATGCATTTTGGGAGTCCAGTGCCCTTTTGGTATATCGTTATGAGTGGTTGAAAGACAAATACCTCTTTCCTTGAGAAACGTTTTGTTGTTCTTAAATAAATTCTCCAGATTATTATAAAATGCAGTTTACTCAATTCCTTAACCAACACCTGGTAATAGTAATATTTGCATGTGAATATTATATTATTTGGAGCTTTTTCTGCTGATAGTTCGGGGAATTTACTCCGGAGATTTGCTAGCACTTAGGTTTCTCAGTACTTGTTTTGCTTATGGAAGGGTACTTCTGACAATATATGGCGGATTCTTTCAACGACCTAGTTCTTGGTGAAGTTCAGCTAATCAGCGAGTACTGAAGATTCAACTTTTTCGCGCTTTGACCACTCAATAACGCCACCAACTGCTCCTTTCAAATACTCCTTCAACTCGACCTGCTCCCAGTTGATAGGATAACCCTCCAAGGCAATGGACCTAAGAGGATATAACCCCTTGGAAATCAAGAGGGGCCCACATTTCTGGTGAAACAAATCACCAGACGCCATATCGGATTTATTCCCGTTATCAGAGATATGAGACAGGGTAGTATGGATGGGGTGAACGGTTTCGGGAATGGGAGAGGCAATCAATATCACCGCTTCGACAGCCAGAATTGATTCATTGGGATTAATAGCCCAGCGACATCAAATAATCTGACTGGGTTGGTTATCGATGCGCCCTAGAACACTGGTCCCATTTCGGGCGCCAAAATGTAAGATCTGGAAAATTGTCGTCTGAGCGGAGTGTCTTACGGTAAGGGTGGGCCTGGTGTTCTATTACGGATTACGAATCATCGATACCACACACCCCAATGAAAAACACAAACAATCGAAATGTAAATGTATATGATCTTTTTGACCTGTATAAAACAACGTACGGTCATTGTAATAATCAACTACCAAAGTGTACCGACAAGCGTTCGTCTGCTTCCTCAAACTGCTCGCCTGTAATTAGCCAATTTGATTGGTCGGTTGATCATTAGGCGCTAGAGGGATCAGCGGAATGGACAGATCTTCATACTAATGAAATTCGACAACAATAAATTGACCAAATGCCAGAAAACTACGACAGGCTTTCTGTAAAATTGATTTTTGAGTTGTACAGCATGAAGACCTTCCCAATCAATTAATATAGCTTTGGATGCCTTTGTGAGGGAAACTGATGGTCCTAACTAGTTATGATTTTAAGGACTACCAGTCCCAAATATAATATGGTTGCAACCATAGGCTGTAACTATGGTTGTTACCCATGTATTCATACTTTAAGCCGTCACTAACATTACGCTTCCAAAAACGTATCTATTTTCGTTTGGTTCAGACCATTTGATCAGTACCGGGTCAGTGCTACGGCTCCTGTGGTGACGTCATTCAAGGTGTCCACATGACCAGCTGCAATAAATGCTCTATATCCGAGAATCAGTCGTGATATTCGGTATCTCTGAGGGCTATCAGAATATCAGTCTGTCGGGTTAAATGGCTTCTTGTCCGGTTTCGCCGTATAATGTCCCCACCACAGTCACATGCTGTCTCTCCCGTCACCAATGCATTTGTCGCTCACTCCAATGACTTTTAAAGACCGTTTGATTTTGCTGTATTCAAATCCTTATTTACTGACTAGTCTTTTTGGATAACAATGAATACAGTTGACCTTATATCTTAGGGTAATCCCATTGGTTTTCCCTTCTAAGTCATTCCACTAATTCTCAATATTACATATTACAGCCTTCAGAGTAGAAGAGAAAATATCCAGCGCATGTTACGGATCAACTCTTTCCGGCTATAACGACCTCTCCTGCACTGCAGGCTTGGAAATAGTAGTTCTACGATTCAGTTTTGGAGCGAAACCTAAATCGAGTAGACGATGCCCTGTGTCCGCTGGACGTGGAATCTCGAACGATTGTTGTCGGAGGGAAACTGGGGATTGTCTAATAGACTTTACACCCCATGGATCCAATGTCCAAGAAAACTGTGACGGCCAGGGAACCTGTAGAGTTCCGGCAACTCGAGTAGAAATCAGTGGCAGGTGTGACGTGGAGACCCAACACCGGTGGACTACTTTTATTCTCGTCCATTATGCTTGCATATCTGGTAAGACAAGTTAGTATTGGGTGATAGCGTTGTAGGCCGAGAGTGAACGTATAGGATATCCAAATTTCGTATTGCTATATAGAGACATTCAAATTTCGTATTTGGATTATAGAAATATTTCTCTCGATAACAGATAAATGATCGTGGTTATCTCTTATGACAGATACATGAAGTTATCTCTAAGGGATGCAGATACAAGAGGTTATCTCTAATAGTAACAGATTATCTCTTATAATATCAGATAAATGAGGTTATCCCTTATAGTAACAGATAAATGGTGTTATCTCTTACAGTATCAGATAAATGATGTTATCTCTTAAAACAAATAAATGAGGATATCTCTCATAACAACAGATAAATGAGGATATCTCTCATAACAACAGATAAATGAGGATATCTCCCACAGATTTGGCAGAAAATAACGATCAGAATTTGAAGGTATATATTACAAGATGTGATCTATATATGGATGTATCTAAACATCTTGGCAAGGATCTAATAACTTAGTAGGTTTCTTTGACATTTCTTATGAAATAATAACACCGTTATAATTTATCTCACAGTCGGCAGTTTGGGACAGCGGCTTTCGAGTGCATGTTATGGGTCGAACATGGGAGCGTACCATAGTCTGGTCTGTGACGGAGAGTCCTTCGTTGGCATTCTGTTCATAAGTTATGGTGCCAAATCGAACCAAACTTGTCCTCACGAATCTTGGTACGAGACACCAGAGGAATGCTGCGAAGAAGCAGACGGGGACTGTCTGATTGACGAGAGCCCAGCAGGAACAACAATTCAGACGAGATGTAATGGCAATAGAAACTGTTTCGTACAAGCTCAGAGAATCACCATCAACAACAGATGCTCTTTGCCAACCCAATACCAGTGGAGTACATTCCAAGTTGTACGATACTTGTGTATACCCGGTAAGTGCTGAGTTTTATCAACAATCAGTCGAGTTCAGCTTATAACTAGATACAATCGATCGAATGCGATCGAGTTGGCATCCATTTTGCATGTTAAGTAATGAAACATTCATTGTTTGTGAAGAGAGTAAAAACGAAAAACAATTTTAACATGGCCCCAGATGGTGCCACCTATAGGCGAATCAGCACAAAAATATCTCCAAAAGATAACTTGAGGGAAATTACCCACATATCAAATTTGAAAAGAATCCGTTCACGTATTCAAAAGTTACTGGCCGGAAATGCAATTTCACCTCGGCCCACAAGTGGCCCAACTGAGATCTTGAGTTAAGATCTCTTGACATGGGGGAATCTGTTCAGTTTCACCACAATGTTAACTTTGCGCACAGGTGGCGCCACCTATAAGCAGATCGACATGAAAAACAATCCCAAGCGAGACCTTCAGGCAAGGTACCCATATAGCAAACGTGGAAAGAATCCATTGAAGTTTTTAAAAGTTATCGTCCGGAAACAAATTTTAAATTAGCCCCCAGTTGGCGCCACCTATAATGTGGATCGGCATGAAAAACAATGCCAAGCGAGATATTGAGGCGAGGTACCCAAATACCAAATTTGGAAAGAATCGGTCCAGGTTTTCAAGAGTTATTGTCTGAAAACTTTTTTAACTTAGCCTTCAGGTGGCGCCACCTACACACGAATTGATACGAAAAGTAATCTCAAACCAGATCTTGAGGCAAGGTACCCACACACCAAATTTGGAAAGAATCCTTAAGGTTTTCAAAAGCTATTGTCTGGAAATGCAATTTTAATTTGGCCCCGCAGGTGGGGTCACCTAGAGGCGGATTGGCACGAAAAATAATTTCAAGCAAGATCTTTAGGCAAGGGACCCACTTACCAAATTCGAAACCATGGGTCTATGCCTGATAAATCGAGCCTTTTTGGGGTTGCAATTCATTGAGGGGTGGCAGAATTATACCAACATTGCAGACTGCACACAATATATGAGGGTCGGGTGAGGGCTATTTTTGGAGATAGATGGGCCCTGGGGTGCGGACATGCTATCCTCGAGGGTAGTAGTAGGTGTGCTGACATGAAGACCATAGAAAGCCCCCTCTGTACATGAAACAACCACACTGACAATTGCATGCCATCATCTGTGAGTCTGAAGAACCACAATGTTGAATTAAATTCAATTAAGGAAATTGATCATATGCACAGTGTGCACCCAAACTTTAGGAACTCAGTTTTAATTAATATAGTAACTTACATGTGTGAATACAAATGGTTCATGCAAAAGCATTAGGGTAAATCATATTATGTGGAACACAATTATTTGATAGCAAATTTGAAGGAAAGTATGTCCTTCATTCAAGGTGACACGAAATTGAAAACTAACAGGGGTTCGGTACTGCGGAGATTCCCACGACAGTTATTTGATATAAAACTTCTGAAATAGAATATGGTTCGTGTAGAATCATTGAGGTAAATCATATGATTTGGAATAGAATGATTTGATAGCAAAATTGAAAGAAATGGTGTCCTCCATTTAAGGCGATATGTAATTCAAAACTACCAGAGGTTCGGTGCTGCGCGAATTTTTTCTCCAGTTATTTTATATTATACTTTTGAAATAAAATATGGTTCGTGCAAAAACTTTAAGGTAAATCATATGATGTGGAATAGAATGATTTGATAGCAAAATTGAAGGAAATGGTGTCACGAAATTCAAAATTAACAGGTGTGCATTACTGCGGGAATCCCCGCCGGTTATTTCATATTGTACTTCTGAAATAAAATAATGTCATCAACCTATTAGTAATTACTATAGAGGAATATATTGTAGGTGATTCGGCATGTGTGTGTGTATAAACAATGTACACTGCATCTCATACCTTAGGTAGGTTAGTATCACATGGGGCTGAGAAGTTGTGTAACATTTAGTGCCTCAGGGGTGGGGACATCCTCCCGAAGGTAGTGCATCGGTTGAATAAGTGTAGCATTATATAATCTCCCGGAATATATGAGAATTGTTGGGGGAGGGGGGGGGTCGGACGGGGCTTAGTTCAGGAGACATAACGTGGGACCCAGAAGCGACTTTTTGGACAGAGACAAGAAGAGGAACACGGACATCCACGGACATCATTTAGACACTTATATTGAGCTTTCTGCGGCTAAAGCTACGGGCTCGCTAAAAATCTGTTCAGATCTGTTCAGTTTTTCAGGAATTATTGTCCGGCAATTAAATTTTAACTTTGCTCTCAGGTGTCGTGACCTATAGGTTGATCAGCACAAAAAAAAACTATCACATGGTCTTGTTACCTGTACCGCCTACCTAGATTTGTTTAATTCATCTGCGGGAGAAATGTATAAACATGTACATGTTCCAAGGCCTAAAATCACCACACTGTACACAATTGAATGGCCTATCTATGCAAATGAGAATTTGGAATTGGTACCCAAACAGAGGCAGCCACTTTACCATAGGTCCAGATGGAAAATTTGCATATAACAAAATTTGTAGATAAAACACAAGTATCCAGTCTCGGACAGAGCTTAAACACAATAGGTGTCTTCCCCAAGACAGGAAAAAATGTGCAGTTGATTGACAAAGGCATTCGGAAGTTATCCGACGGACAAGATTGAATAAAAGGGAAATTTGCATATAAGGAGATTTGTAGATGAAAACCCAGTTCCCAGTTTTGGACAGCGCTGAAAAACAATGGGTGTCTTCCCCTAGGCAGGATCAATATGCACCACAAATTTGAAGTTGCTTGACAAAGGCATTCAAACGTTATCCGACAGAAAAGAAAAGTGGGAGAAAGAAGAAGCGGGTGAAAGAAGACAATGACAAGCACATAAGGCATCCTTGAGGATGCCTAAACACGAGGATCGGGAACCCTCAGTTTGATTACAGTGATTATTTTCAGTACGCTAATTTCTAGATTTTATGTGGGGAGAACCGTTCAGTCGAAAAGGAAGCGTCTAATCCGCCATTCAATGTTCAGCGTCATTCAAATTTTCGCGTCCGTAATCCAAATACCTAATTCATAAAAGAATATTGCCATCAAATTCAAAAACACATAGTATACATTAATACAGGGTAGCTTCCTGCAAGAGAGATGCGGTCAACAATTTTCAATGATGCCGGCAAGACATCCTGATGTTCCATAAATTTCAAATCTGTATCGCTGTTCAGCATTCTTAATCCGTATGATTTTCGTTGTAAAGTAGTTATTTAGGGAATGATGTGACTGTCCATATAAACATGATGAGGTTATTGAAGGGTTAAACAGGGTCAGAATAACACACAGACGAAAAACATATCTCGCGCATCGGCCTTCGTGTCTGAGACAAGTAGGTAGACAAATTAGTGAGGCAGATATGTGAAATAATTGTGGCTTTTGTGGTAAAAGCACCAAAATTGGCACAGTTGATGATCAGAAAGTACTTAATGATTCCAGATATAGGGCCAAGCTCAATTTTTTCTTTTATGCACGTAAACTGAGAAAATCCAAGATGGCCACCATGTGCGTCGTGAAAATCTATTAAATGGCATATCTTCCTGAATACATGTCACAAAAAGATTAATAAAACGTTGTTTTATGTTTTCGTACACAAGGAAGCCATTACTGATGCAGAAATATGACAATTTACCATATTTTATAACTTCAGGACATGCGTTCAGAATATCTATACTAACAAGTCCATATGCGATCAATTTGACGATCAGTAGACACTAAACAATTTAAGATACAGTGTCAGTAGTGGTGTAAGAGCAACCTAGTAAAGTTTTCACCCGGATGTAACTATGACGTCACAACTTGATGGTTTGTAACGAGGCTTTTGATTGGTTGAGCTGTGACATGTGAGGATGAATTTGATTGGTTGAGGTGTCGGCCATGTTGTAAAGCAAGATGGCGGCTGTCGGCCATGTTGTAAAGCAAGATGGCGGCGTGGTTCGGGAATGTTCGGGCATGTTCGGGTTGTCGGGCATGTTGTAAAGCAAGATGGCGGCTGTCGGCCCTGTTGTAAAGCAAGATGGCGGCTGTCGGCCATGTTGTAAAGCAAGATGGCGGCGTGGTTCGGGTATGTTCGGGCATGTTCGGGCATGTTCGGGAAGGGTGGGGCATGTTGTAAAGCAAGATGGCGGCTGTCGGCCCTGTTGTAAAGCAAAATGGCGGCTGTCGGCCCTGTTGTAAAGCAAGATGGTGGCTGTGGGCCCTGTTGTAAAGCAAGAAAAGCAACTAAACGCTATTTTTCCCCGGATGTAACTATGACGTCACAACTTGATGGTTTGTAACGAGGCTTTTGATTGGTTGAGCTGTAAGTGTGAGGATGAATTTGATTGGTTGAGGTGTCGGCCCTGTTGTAAAGCAAGATGGCGGCTGTCGGCCATGTTGTAAAGCAAGATGGCGGCGTGGTTCGGGCATGTTCGGGCATGTTCGGGCAAAAAAAAGTTCCGGCAAAAAAAAAAAAAAAAAAAAATGTATTCATGCGCGGTGATGCGGTTTGGCCGTGGTTTTGGCGGTGATTCGGTCTCGGGAAAAAGCTTCCGCGGAGAAAAAGTAGTCCCTAGATAAAATGGTCCGATGGGGTCGAGTGAGGTATCAAAGTGAAGGTTAGGTGAAGGAGCATCTAATGGGCTGGGTGTGGGGTTGAACTATCGTCATTCTGCGCATGCGCGGCGGCCGAAGGGTATGAAAATAGCCTTTTTGGAGCTAGGGGAGCCCCTAAGGGTCCGATGGGGTCGAGTGAGGTATCAAATTGAAGGTTAGGTGAAGGGGCATCTGACGGGCTGGGCGCGGGGTTGAACTATCGGCATTCTGCGCATGCGCGGAGGCCAAAGGGTATGAAAATAGCCTTTTTGGAGCTAGGAGATTGACTACTGGTCCAGTGGGGTCGAGTGAGGTATCGATGTGAAGCATTCGTGAAGGGGCATCTGATGGGCTGGGTGTGGGGTTGAAATATCGGCATTCTGCGCATGCGCGGTGGCCCAAGGGTATGGAAATAGCGGTTTTGGAGCTAGGGGAGTCCCTAATGGGCCAATGGAGTCGTATGAGGTATCAAAGTGAAGCATTCGTGAAGGGGCATCTGATGGACTGGGCGTGGGGTTGAAATATCGGCATTCTGCGCATGCGTGGTGACCCAAGGGTATGGAAATAGACGTTTTGGAGCTAGGGGAGCCCCTAATGGTCCAATGGGGTCGAGTGAGGTATCAAAGTGAAGCATTCGTGAAGGGGCATCTGATGGGCTGGATATGGGGCTGAACTATCGGCATTCTGCGCATGCGCGGTGGCCCAAGGGTATGAAAATAGCCGTGTTGGGAGCTAGGGGAGCCCCTAATGGACCAATGGGGTCGAGTGAGGTATCAAAGTGAAGCTTATGTGAAGGGGCATCTGATGGGCTGGGTGTGGGGTTGAACTATCGGCATTCTGCGCATGCGCGGTGGCCCAAGTGTATGAAAATAGCCGTGTTGGGATGTAGGGGAGCCCCTAATGCACCAATGGGGTCGAGTGAGGTATCTAAGTGAAGCATTCGTGAAGGGGCATCTGATGGGTTGGGTGTGCGGTAGGAATATCATTCTGCGCATGCGCAGATGCAATACGGAGGTCTCGTCCAATCAGAAGCGAGTATTTCAAATCCGTCCCAGAGCTCTCGTCCAATCAGAAGCGAGTATTTTGACCCGGTGCATTATGGGACATATCCAAGATGGCGGCACGTATGTTCAAGATGGCGGCACATCCGGTGTCGAAAACTGGCCATTTTGTCGGATGTGGTCACTTAGTGTCGAAAACTGGACCCTGTATGACGTCACTTCCGGGTTTTTCACTAAAAACTACATCCAAACATAGAAGAGTTCCTAATGTTTCCTCTTAGACGTCCGTATGTTCAATCGCCGGTGGGTTTTCCCGCCCCGCCCCAGCGCCCCGCAGCGCGAGCGCGCGCGCGAGTTCTCCGGAAGTGCGCGTCATCCCCGGCAGTGCGCGCGCGGACGCGGGTCAAAAGGTCAAAGGGTCACCTCCAGGTCAGACGATCCAATGTCCAATGAGACAATGTTGCGGCATCGCTATAGTCAGAGCTTGAGCACAATAAAAAATTCTAGATTCTAAGGGGATTCTAGATGAACCTGGGAAAGATGGGCAGTTCCATTTGGACCAATCAGCGGTCGAGAAAAAGAGCCAATCAGCGGTCGAGAAAAAGAACCAATCAGCGATCGAACAATCAGCCAATGGAATTGGGGTATTCACGGTGTGCTTTCGCTGACGTCCGCGCCTACATCTGGGTTCTTGTACACCCGGGTAATGTTTTTCTGGACATGGATGGGTTACCTTTGGCTCCATTCTAGGCCACTGATTGACTAATACGGTGTTCAAAGCCACTTTCATGCATTATGCTCATAGAACTTATAGTCATAATCTATACGTGTTGGACGAGTCTCTTCACTCACCGTATACACGTACCTCAATGAAATGCCCGCTCCAAACCTAGACCAAAGACACGTACTTGGTCTGTAGGCTGATTTCATTGGCTCTCTATTTTTTACTATAGTGCTCTTGCCTTCTAAACTTGATGGGTTACATTTTGACCCCATCCTACACCACTGATTTCAGTTTGACTGAATCTCCACATTGGGCATTGATGCATTAGGAATAAAACACACAAGACAGGGTTTTTTGGTGAGATCTCATTTTTTTTTTTTTTATTCAGTGAACAACAACAACGTGAGAACAACCACGTGAAAACTCAAGCCCAGAACAAGGGGCTTGTCATTAACTGAAGCCCAGAACAAGGGGCTTGTACATTGAAGCCCAGAACAAGGGGCTTGTACATTGAAGCCCAGAACAAGGGGCTTGTCATTAACTTAAGCCCAGAACGGGGCTTGTACATTGAAATGATGGGCGGCCCAGTCATAGACGAGTACATCGCGGTCCTCGGCCTGGGAGTACTCGTCAAACATCTGTACGATAGTAGATAAGGGTCTTCCCCGGCATCGATGGTACAGGTAAAACAAGCAATATTGTCCGCACACGCCACTGGTCAGGCTTTGCAACGTTTGACTGTTCCAACACCACGTCTCTGTGCCTTGATCCATGAAGTCTGTTAAATCGGGATGGAGGGGTGGCAGACCGTACGGGTCAAAGTATTCGCCCTGCTCTTCTGTCAAGTACACGGCCACCCAGTGTTCACCGGGTCGATCCATCGGGTCCGTGTTGAGAACGTAAGCAGCCGGATACATACGGTCTAATGGAAACACATCTCGGGCGAACACCCCTTGAAAGACCCTACGTGTCTCTGGGTCATTCTCCAGCACGGTGGTTATCTGGTCTGCATCCATGTTAGGTGGAGAAGTCACACAGCACGTTGCGCGCCTTGTCCACTTGAATGATGTTGTCAAACTCGGCGTAGCAGATCACATTGACGGTGGTCGCCAGGGCTCGTGCAAAGTGGATTTCCAACCGTAAATTGCCTTGCTTGGTCAGGGCCAGCTGATGGTCGTTCTCTAAGGTGGGGGTCAGATGGAAACAGAACAACGTGTATCCGTTCGCGTAGTCCTCCCGACTGATCATATTCCCTTCGTCCTGGTTGATTTGACCGGTGGCTGTAAACAGGCTCTGATAGGCTCGAATGAAATTCCTCCGCCCAAAGTTCGGGGTTAAGGCCGTGGCTGGCACCTGTTGTCCATCCACATGCAGGGCCACAAAATTGATGCCGAAATGTTTAAAGTCAAACGGATTCTCTGGGTAGGCTCCGCTGAAACTGGTATTTTCCACACAGGCCAGGATCAATCGCTTGGGTAGTTCCCCCAGGAACAGGTTTTCTTTGTTGGCGCCCATATTTCCAGCAGGCACAGAGAACACTTTGGTTTGCACACGTCGGATAGGGTACTGGGCTGGTTTTGTTTCCAAGGCTTTCATGTGTCCCAATTGAACGGCTGGATTCGGTTTCACTTTTCGGACATACAGGACTGCGTCTTGGATGACAATCTTATAGTCCGCTACATGCCCCTCTACGTTAGTGGCCATCAAGGCGAAGGTGGGAGGCGCCCGTATCAGTCGGATTTTGATGGGGGTCTTGTTCAATAGGTACCGGTCTTGCATGAACATGTCTGCATGCAGTCGACCCATCATATCCACCGAGGCACTGTTCGCAGTGAAAGCCTTCCGTTTGTTATATCCCCCATTGTCCGCCGTGTCCATGTGCTCGGCCGTGTCCTTGTAGAATAAAGCGGTTGTCAGCTGAGATTTTTTAGCCTCTCGGCCATACGACAACAGTGTCTCGATGTAGGCTCGATAGGGGTACGTGTTGGTGGAGTCACTGATGAGTTTGTCGCTGAGAAAAATATCCACCTGCTGAAACATCGAGTGCAGCCAGAGATTCGTCGGGCCCACCGTTGCTTGGTCAGCGATTCTGGTGCCAGCTCCATTGACCACCTTGGCTTTCACATACAAGTAGGTATGGGCTAAATCCACATAGGCCGTATCCGCATTACTGATGGTGAACTCGATGGGCCCGGTTTCGTTGATGCTGGAGAGCGGGAGATGCTCCACCCATAATCCTTGTTCGACACTGGTTTGTGTGGGCGGCACGGTCCACAAATCAAATTCACTGTTGGTGGAGGAGCGTGGATTAAGGCCATGTTTTAAGAAAAGATATCCCGGGTCTTCTTGGATGTGCGTCGTCGCTGGGTCGGTCGTCGACTGGTGCGTGATCTCGGTGGGGCAGCTCTTTTATTCCCTACGGTGCGTTGTGCTTTGGCCACCAAGACGCCTCCCGCTTCTTTGGCCCGTCGTTTCAAGGCTTGTCGGGGTGCCGTACCCCCCAAGACATCACCGGCCACTTGCAGTCCACTGCGTACCGCTTGTTTGCCGATTGCTTTCACACCCCGCGTCACCAAGGGCAGGAACGTTTTCACAATGCTGCCGAGTATGTTCCCCAGTCCATGTCCTCGTTGCATGCGTGCACCGCTAAAGACCGGAAAGCCACCCCCGGCCTGTTGGGCATAATAGTCGGCATAGCTGCGTGCATCGCACTCGTAAGGTACTTTCATTATGCAAAGTGGGGAGCACGTGCTTGTCGAAAATGAAGTGTCAGCACCACTTTTCCTCGTTCGAATGCCACCGCTCGTCCCGTGTCATCTCTTATATCCACCGTGATCGTGTTGATGTCGGTATGTCGTACGGGCAGGTACATGATATGGTTGAAACTGTGGGTGACTTGATCGCCATACGTCTTTTTAATGGGGACCACCCGTAACAGAGGTGTGTTGATATCGCCCACGATGTGGTTGTCCACCACGTCCGAGTAGACGTAGAGTCCGTACATACCCGACTTCATATCCATCGGCATCTCGCCATGGTGTTGGTTGGGACCAGCGAACGTCTGTAGATCGAAACCCAGCATTTGCTGTAGTGTAGGACTGAGTTTCACATTCACGGTATCGGTGACGGTAAGCTGTGCCTTGTCGTTGTGTACGTTGACATCGAAGAACACGTTTCTCTTGAAGCGCAAGGCTATCAGGCGTGTTGCACTATCCGTCACCCCCGTAGCGCCTTATCATGCATCAGTCTTGACAGCCCACCCATGAACTCTTTGGGGGTATCGTATTGGCCTTCGGGCAGGGTGAGCCGGGTGTTTTTGCCTTCGTAGGTGACCTCGTACCACACTTCATTGGCTCGCACGTTGTACCACGAGTAAGGGTATTGGATATCCACGAGGGCACATTCCCACCGGCCAGGTAAATGTAACGGTTGCGGTAACTGGGTGACGTACTTGGCCACGGTGTTGTCAGGAAACACATCCAGCGAACTGTTACTGGGTAGGGTCAGGTAAAACATGGCGACTGAGCTGTCCTGCTGCTGCTGTTGGTTTTAATAGGTCTTCCAGGCCTTGGGCGGTTGTGTCCGGCGTCGTGTTCGTCGCGGTGACTTGCTACGTGTCACGGCTCTGGAGATGTGGGGTGTCTTGATCAAGGGTGTTTTTTTATAGGCGCGAAAAGAAAGTGCCCGTTGTGGTGGTGTTTTGGGGGGTGACTCCGGTTCCCATTCGGCTTCCCAAGAAGGTAGTGGGCCACTCGGTGATTGCTGGGTTTGCTGCATAAAGGCCCAGCGGTGGGGGTTCCCCACCAATTCCTGTGGTACATGCATGTCTTTCAAGCCTTGAGCGAAGACCTCCCATCCTCGAGGATCGGTGTGCGATCTGCGTTGACGCATCAGATCATTCACTAAATCCGTCATGTGGGTGCCGGGGACCACCTGATTCTGTACCAGGAGTTCGCCTTTATCATTCCAAGTCATGTTAGGATTCTGTTTCATCCGTTGTAATACCAGGCCAGCTTGTTTCTTGAACGAGGCAGGTACACTCTTCAGCACTTCGTCTTCCACCCACTGTGGGGCTGTGGGGGCTACCTCACCCGGCTGTTGGAGCGGTGCTGAGGTCAGCGGTCTGTCACGTGGTGGTGGTGGTGGTGGTGGTGGTGGTGGTGCTGTTGCTGGGGTAGACAGGGTTTTGTATTGGTCCATGAACGTCATGTACCGTTGAAGCGTCTCATTGTACCGTTGTACTTTCTCACTGTCGCTTAACCCCGGTCTCTGTAAGATCTGTTGCATCTCTCCATCGAGGCTGTTTATGGTCTTCACCGTAGGTGGGACAGGGTAGGGTGATTGGAGGTTTTGCAGGAACCGTGGTTCGACGAGGACCATTTTTTTCGTGTGGTTCATTGTCGGCCGAAGAGTCCACCCAATACTGGACCCAACACGGAAGCGGCCAACGGTGCTAAGATGGCCCCGAGAAAGCCGCCTTTCTGTAACACCTTTTTCTTTTGTGTTTGAGGGACCCGCTTGTGGACTAGGGTTCGGAGACCTGTCTTATGCTTGGCCAACTTGGTCTTCTGAGCCGGAGTCAGTGGTACGTTGCCTTTTAACAGGTTGTACCCGATCTCGCACAGACAGCGTACAAGGTCAGGGTCCGCACCGCGTACAATGGTTCGGACTAACTCGGGTGGGGCCGTCTTCAATACACGGAGCGTGGGAGCGTGCTTCCGTACTCGCGCAGACATCCTGTACAACTAATGCTAGAACCCACAACTCTGCCCTTTTTATCCACCTCACAGACAAAGTCAACCCTGCTGTGGTATTCATTCTTTTTATTATTCCCCATCATCAAACACACAGACCCCAGCTGGGGGCGCCACTGTGGGTGTGTTTACATTATTTTTGCATGTACACGTGGTGGGTCTCTCCGGGAAAGATGCCGGTCCGTAGTCGAAGGTGGTCGGGGGTGGCTTGCTTGAGATCGAAGAGCATATACCCGTGCTGAGGGGTTGTGGCATCTTTGAAGGCTTCCAACGCAAACGGTGTGCGGCCGGGATACATCTGTCTCGCCAGGTGCAGCAGTTGAGTGGTATCTCTCGGGTTTTTGAAGACCACCAGGTAGTGGGCATTTAAGCTGATATTCCGATGTTCTTTGTTTTTACTGAACAGATTCTGCACAATGTAGATGATGCTGAGCCGTCGATGATGGCTGCCTTTGGTAAAGAGTTGGGTGACCCGTGCATCCGTCTCCGCCATGAGATCATCCACAACCACCAATGTGTCGGGTTCCAAATCGGCCAGGTTGGGTAGGCCTTCCACGAACGTGATGTGGGGCATTGCTGCATACGCTTCCTGCCATTCTCCGTAACACCACACGACTCGGGCAATGGGTGGAGTGATCATGCTGTCGGCGTGTTGAAGGAGCTTCCTGACGAAGTGCGTTTTGCCGGAGCCCGTCGGTCCTGCGATGACGCAGGTGAAGGGATGCTGCCACCGAGGGTCCATGGTTTGAGGTCTATCCGTTGTCGTGGTAACCCGCTCTTGTAAATTTCGTACGAGTGAACTGGAGTGGTGGTGGGTACAACGTCGGTCGTCGTTGTCTGTTCACGTTCAGAGATGGTGCTGGGGGTGGGTACAACGTGGGTGGTCGTCGTCGTTGTCGGTTCACTGTGAGGGATGAAATCCGGTGGGTCTTGAGACGTAGTAGGTGTACTTGGTGTAAGTGTAGAGCTCGACGTGGCTTGTACGCGGGGTGTGGTGGTGGTGGTGGTGGTGGTGACTGGGCTCGATACGACTGGTGCTCTCTGTAGACCCGTTTCACTGATGGCTGGTGTTCTCAGTTGGTTAAGTAACGTACTGACATAGGTTACGTCGTAAAACACACCTCCGTACAACACACTCAGCAGGGTTAGCAATAGCACCCCAAAGACCACTTGCGCTTTGCGCGTTTTGCGAGACGCTGTCTTCGGAGGCAGCTGCTGTTGGTCCATAGCACTGGGGTCGGACGTGGAATGAAGGAGGACGGCAGTGGTGTCTGGCTTTATAGTCGTTTCACCTGGTTGGCCGCGATCCAGGAATTGAAGGAACTGGGCCAGCCTTGCCATTTTACGAAATGAAACAGTTTGCCACGTCGACGTTCCGTTTTCAAAATCTGCTCCACCGTGTAGTAGTCTTGCTGTGTTTTTACAACAGGCTGTAATTCCGTGTCGTAAAACGTCCCCAGCAACGTTTCCCCTTGGAGATCTTCCAGTTCATAGACTCGCCGCTGTCGGGGTAGGCGCCGTTTAATCAGGAAGTGCTCATCGCTCCAGTTGGGCAAGTAACTTTTCTCGAACTTGCCCTTGACTTTACTGATCCGTACAGGGTCGCCGACCTTGTACACCGCCTTCGTCGTTCGCTGCGATGGCCTGGGGTACAAGACACGCCGGACTTGGGCTTCATTGCGTTGGGTCACGGTAATGGGGGCTCTCTCTATACTTCGATGATAGGCTCGATTGTAACCCCTCACCAGTTTCGGGAGAACATCGATGTACCGCCTTGTATTCTTATAGGTGAAATATTTATACATGCGGCCTTTGAATGTCCTGTTGAACCTCTCCACCACGGAAGCCTTGGTCTCGTTGTACGTATGGAAGAAAAACACCTTCTGTTTCTTGAGAAAGGCTTGGAACGGTCTGTTGAGGAATTCCGTGCCTTCGTCGGTTTGCAAATACAAAGGTTTGCGCCCGGTCTTGAAGATGTCTTTGAACGCCGCTATGAGATTTGCCCCCGTTTTCGTCCGGATGGGTACCACCCACGCATACTTGGATAGGATATCGATGCACGTCAAGATATACCGATTCTCATCGTTGTGTTTGGCAAAGGCGCTCATATCCACCAAATCCGCTTGCCACTGGGCATCTATTCCTCCCACGATGACCCGGTTCCGTAGAAAATGGCGACGGACAGATCGATGTAAGGTATAGGTGTCTTGTCTTCTTAACCAATCTCGGACTTGGGCACGTTGTACCCCCTGGGGTTTGGCCGCTCGATAGAGAGCCGACAATGCACTATAGGCTGCCGGACTGTCGGGACTGTAGTATAAGTTATCCAACACCTTCTCCCAGCGCTTCATGGTGACAAAATGATGATGGACCCTGGCTCTATCGTTTATTTATAACGGGTATATCTTGGGCCTGAGTTTCTTTCTGATTTTCTTCGTGGACTTCCACAGTGGCCATGGTCAATGACCAGTCCAACTCGTCTGATGACCGCTTGATAAGCACTTCATCCACATCCACCACGGCATCTTCCAATGCAGACCATAGATCAGGGTGAAGGGTAAAATGCACTGTACCTCCATCTAGCCGAGCCAATTGAGCAAAGAAAGGGCCGCGTCGAATGTACACATCGTGACACAAGTGGATGAGGTCGCCGTCCAGTTCACCAGACAACACCCGTTTGAATTTGGTCCAGCCCTCCCGGGACAGACGAATGTGAGCCGGGCACGGTTGTGTAGGGTCCGTGTCTCCCACCACCTCCTCCATGATATCGACCTTATCCGCATACACGTGCAGGAAAACCTCGGGGTCAAGCTGAAATACGCCAGTACTATATGCTCCGTCATGGTCAGTACGTGAATGGTACCAGATTTCACTGTCTCCCGTATTTATAGGGAGAACCCCGTGAGATCAAAGGATCAGGTGGTCATGTCATTGGGCTGACTGAGTCTAGCCGGGTAATCAATGGCATCGTCGTCGGGTTCATGTAGTTGTTCATGGGGTTCAGCCATTGGCCCCGCGGCTTCATCACGGATTTTTTCTTCTTCTTCATCGTTCTGGCCCGTCATGTGTGTGTGGGTGGCTTCATGAGGTGACACTGTCATTCCAGCCTCTGCGCATTCTATACATATAGTATTTTCTCCATCCGCTTTTTTTTCATTAGGTTCATCTAGTGCGTGTTCGATAGCATGAGCCCATGCCAATTGGTGGGGTGATCGATCGTCGGGTATAAATAACTGGTCCACCAGAGGGCCTATTTTCTCCAAGGCTGACCACAGAGAGGGAGTTAGGAGGAAACTTCGAGCCGGCTCTTGGTAGCGTCCCACCCGTGGGTAGAGCGCAGTATGGTATACGTAGTTGGCCTTGTCCAGGTGGATCAGGTGTCCGTCTAACTCTCCGCTCAACACCCGTTTAAACTTAGTCCACCCATCACGCTGTAGTGTCACCGTATTCGATAAAGTCTCAGGGGACGCCCTCCAATCCCCGCCACTATCTTCCACCAGAGTCACATAATCTTCATAAACGTATAATCCCACCTGGTAAGGTGTAAGGGGGAGGATGGCTCGTAGGACGGATGACATGCTTGGTCCAAATGTCGAACGGTGAATGACACACCCTCTGTCTGACCCTGGTATTTATAGTGTCAATACCACAGCGCCAGGGTGAATAGGGCACAGACTAGTATGAGGCCAACCAGCCGGTGCTGGTTGCGGCGTGAGCGCTCGTGGTCCATAGCCCGAGCATCAAGGATGGCTGTCATAGTCCAGTAGTGGTGAGTGATGGCACGCCTCTCCATCGAGTGCACTCTGTGGAGGACCGCTTCTGTGAACTCGTTCAGGATCTGGCGTCGTCCCTCGTTGTCGTCGCCATCTGCAAACATGGACCGGACCACTGCTCGGTAACCCGTGAATGAATTCACCACGGTGGCATACTGTAAAATGCGAGTCGCATGGGGCTGGATCTCCGCCATGGCTCTGTAGAAATGAAGGTGTGGGATCCAGAGGGACGTGTTTTATAGACCAGATGTAGCTCTACGGGTATAGTCCGTGATACGTACTATTCTGATGGGTTAGTCCAAAAAAGGGAGCAACAACAACAACACAGATTACAGATCAATCCTTTTATTATGCGTGAACAACATAGAAATGCATGTACTGACCTGTCTGTGGGAGGTTTCCCACAATGGCGTTCACCTTCGCGTCTTTTCGTGTACGTCCGTGTCTTTTCGTTAAAGTCCGTGTATCTTCGGTAAAGTCCGTAGGCATTGGGCAAGGAAGCTTTTTCCCGAGACCGAATCACCGCCAGACATGACTGCATCACCGCGGATGAATACATTCTTGCACTCACTCACACCTCGCAACATTGTCTCATTGGACATTGGACCGTCTGACCTGGAGGTGACCCTTTGACCTTTTGACCCGCGTCCGCGCGCGCACTGCCGGGGATGACGCGCACTTCCGGAGAACTCGCGCGCGCGCTCGCGCTGCGGGGCGCTGGGGCGGGGCGGGAAAACCCACCGGCGATTGAACATACGGACGTCTAAGAGGAAACATTAGGAACTCTTCTATGTTTGGATGTAGTTTTTAGTGAAAAACCCGGAAGTGACGTCATACAGGGTCCAGTTTTCGACACTAAGTGACCACATCCGACAAAATGGCCAGTTTTCGACACCGGATGTGCCGCCATCTTGAACATACGTGCCGCCATCTTGGATATGTCCCATAATGCACCGGGTCAAAATACTCGCTTCTGATTGGACGAGAGCTCTGGGACGGATTTGAAATACTCGCTTCTGATTGGACGAGACCTCCGTATTGCATCTGCGCATGCGCAGAATGATATTCCTACCGCACACCCAACCCATCAGATGCCCCTTCACGAATGCTTCACTTAGATACCTCACTCGACCCCATTGGTCCATTAGGGGCTCCCCTACATCCCAACACGGCTATTTTCATACACTTGGGCCACCGCGCATGCGCAGAATGCCGATAGTTCAACCCCACACCCAGCCCATCAGATGCCCCTTCACATAAGCTTCACTTTGATACCTCACTCGACCCCATTGGTCCATTAGGGGCTCCCCTAGCTCCCAACACGGCTATTTTCATACCCTTGGGCCACCGCGCATGCGCAGAATGCCGATAGTTCAGCCTCATATCCAGCCCATCAGATGCCCCTTCACGAATGCTTCACTTTGATACCTAACTCGACCCCATTGGACCATTAGGGGCTCCCCTAGCTCCAAAACGTCTATTTCCATACCCTTGGGTCACCACGCATGCGCAGAATGCCGATATTTCAACCCCACGCCCAGTCCATCAGATGCCCCTTCACGAATGCTTCACTTTGATACCTCCTACGACTCCATTGGCCCATTAGGGACTCCCCTGGCTCCAAAACCGCTATTTCCATACCCTTGGGCCACCGCGCATGCGCAGAATGCCGATATTTCAACCCCACACCCAGCCCATCAGATGCCCCTTCACGAATGCTTCACATCGATACCTCACTCGACCCCACTGGACCAGTAGTCAATCTCCTAGCGCCAAAAAGGCTATTTTCATACCCTTTGGCCTCCGCGCATGCGCAGAATGCCGATAGTTCAACCCCGCGCCCAGCCCATCAGATGCCCCTTCACCTAACCTTCAATTTGATACCTCACTCGACCCCATCGGACCCTTAGGGGCTCCCCTAGCTCCAAAAAGGCTATTTTCATACCCTTCGGCCGCCGCGCATGCGCAGAATGACGATAGTTCAACCCCACACCCAGCCCATTAGATGCTCCTTCACCTAACCTTCACTTTGATACCTCACTCGACCCCATCGAACCATTTCATCTAGGGACTACTTTTTCTCCGCGGAAGCTTTTTCCCGAGACCGAATCACCGCCAAAACCACGGCCAAACCGCATCACCGCGCATGAATACATTTTTTTTTTTTTTTTTTGCCGGAACTTTTTTTTGCCCGAACATGCCCGAACCACGCCGCCATCTTGCTTTACAACATGGCCGACAGCCGCCATCTTGCTTTACAACATGGCCGACACCTCAACCAATCAAATTCATCCTCACACTTACAGCTCAACCAATCAAAAGCCTCGTTACAAACCATCAAGTTGTGACGTCATAGTTACATCCGGGGAAAAATAGCGTTTAGTTGCTATTCTTGCTTTACAACAGGGCCTACAGCCATCTTGTTTACAACAGGGCCGACAGCCGCCATTTTATTTTTACAACAGGCCGACAGCCGCCATCTTGCTTTACAACATGCCCCACTTCTTCCGAACATGCCCGGAACATGCCCGGAACATACCGAACTAATGCCGCCATCTTGGTTTACAACATGGCCGACAGCCGCCATCTTGCTTTTTACAACAGGGCCGACAGCCGCCATCTTGCTTTACAACATGCCCGACAACCCGAACATGCCCGAATATTCCCGAACCACGCCGCCATCTTGCTTTACAACATGGCTGACAGCCGCCATCTTGCTTTACAACATGGCCGACACTCAACCAATCAAATTCATCCTCACATGCCGCCACGCCTCAACCAATCAAAAGCCTCGTTACAAACCATCAAGTTGTACGTCATAGTTACATCCGGGTGAAAACTTTACTAGGTTGTTTTACACCACTACTAGTGTCACGAATTTGTGCAATATCAGCTATATGTGTGAACATCAAAGATTGTGTCCATACGATTCACGCATAACAAGAAGTCCCATATCGTAGTCACTTAAGAACATACATATCTGAATACAATATTATTTTCTATATGTTTTCATTAACACAAAACATCGGGCAATCGACAGAAATGCATTGCAATCATAATTATATACGAATGCATGCGAAATAGCTGCAGTTTATGATCGAAACCCAAAATTTTGTCCGATCCCCTAAGCAAATATCATTATATGAACATTCTTATTATTT